>CM033473.1:286232253-286460308 GCA_019447015.1 Hymenochirus boettgeri
AACCACTGACATGTAAAATAACCACCACCGTGTAAAATAACCACTGACATGTAAAATAACCACCACCGTGTAAAATAACCACTGACATGTAAAATAACCACCACCGTGTAAAATAACCACCCGAATATAAAATAACCACCACCGTGTAAAATAACCACTGACATGTAAAATAACCACCACCGTGTAAAATAACCACTGACATGTAAAATAACCACCACCGTGTAAAATAACCACCCGAATATAAAATAACCACTGACATGTAAAATAACCACCACCGTGTAAAATAACCGTACATGTCAGTGGTTTATTATATTCGGGGTGGTTATTTACAAGGTGTGGTGGTTATGTTACATGTCATGGTTATTTTACACGGTGGGGGGTTATTGTTACATGTGCATGGTTATTTTACACGGTTGGTTATTTATATTCGGGTGTTTATTTTACCCGGTGTGGTTATTTAATGTCAGTGGTTATTTTACACGGTGGTGGTTATTTTACATATAAGTGGTTATTTTACACGGTGGTGGTTTTTTACATGTCAGTGGTTATTTTTATACACAGGGTGGTGGTTATTTTACCATTGTTAGCTGTTATTTTAAACGTGGTGGTTATTTTTAACGGCGGTGGTGTGAGTGGTGTGGTTACTTTACACGTCAGTGGTATTTTACACGGTGGGTGGTTATTTCAAAATGGCATTGTGTTTTGTCCTTTCGCTATTGGTGTGTTGGACGCCGCACGTGTTAGGTTTGCGCATGCACGACTTTTCGCTATTTTTCCCATTATTGGAAATGCATGCTTTGCGCAATAAATGGTGATCACAAAAACCGAATTGACCATCGGAATCGCGAAAATCATCACTAATCCCCATATCCAAATGTTAGCTGTGTTGTACCATATTGATGCAGCGGTGTACTATTGACCCTATGTTTCCTTCTCCCTATTTTTACAGGCATTGTTTATTCTGCAGTACATCCACGTTCTGTAGGGAATCTCAAAAGTATCCGACATTTGATGTGTGTGGCTGGGCATTGGGGCCTTGCCCCGCCTTACTCGGGAAACTGTACTAGATTACGGGACCACCCACATGGTTGATATTTTTGGCTGGTGTGTCGCGGCTCAACGGCTCCCGACTTTCAGCAGTATATTGGTTGCCATCTTGGCCCTCACATGAGGCTGACACAGCAGGATCATGAAGGCCTGGGAAACTTTGGCGTCCCAGCACAAGGAGAGGGGGGCGAAGTCCGGGAATCGGAGACACACGGGGAGGATGGTGTGGGACCACACACGGAACCACCCGGGCAATGCCTCTGAACGCAGCCATAGACGGGCCAAGAGATAGACGCCCTCGTTACGAGCCCCGAGACGAGACCCCCTGCTACGATCCCAGGTGAGACGATCACCGATGGACGGTGCCCCTATACTAGTCCCTCGCGACGCGCCCCGATACTGTAAAATAACCACCACCGTGTAAAATAACCACCCGAATATAAAATAACCACCGCTGTGTAAAATAACAATATAGTAATTTTAGGATAATGACATTTTATAAAAACCTTCCCCTTCATTTATTTGTTCACTTTTCAGATAAGATTTTCTTGAAGAATCTATGATTCACTTTCCATAATCCTCATTTTCAACACGAAAACCATCCTGCCAGTCACGCAGGGCCAGTCCGCAGGCCAGTTGGATTGTACGATCCCCTGATTGATCATGGCCCCCATTAGTCACTGGTGATAATAGACATTCTTAGCTTTCCATGTCTAATGGACCAGCATTGAGAATTTATCTGCCAAAACAAATAGAACTACAAATATTACCGTCCAAGAGGAACACGTGTAACCCTGTCACTTTGCCCACAATGTTTAAATAGAGAGAGTTACAATATCGTTAGGCCTTAACTTTGCCTTTAGTTGAGTTCACTTTAAATTCATTCACATATTCTTTGGTAATTTACTTTCTATCCCCTTTCCAGAAACTAAAACATGGGTAAAATGTAAATGATGGTGAGATAGGACCCCTGAAATGCTACAGAGCCCTGATATTCCTTTTGTGCCATCTAGTGGACACTCATGTGAATAACATGTGAAATTACCATTTATCAGAAACCTGTATCCATCCCCCATCCAGCTCCACCAGAGATCCTGGTCCAATGAGGAATGGGCTCACACATGTACCAATATTGGGCAATCAGCAATCGTGCTTTCATTTGTACCAATAGAATTTTCCCTCATATTGGAAAAATACTGCAAAAGGACTATTGGATCAACTGTTAAGTAGGGTTAAAAAGGAGGGTATAAAGGTTGGACTAGATGGACATATGTCTTTATTCAACCCCCAATACTATGTTACTATGTAACTGTTATACAGACATTATGGGTAGGGTATAAAGGTTGGACTAGATGGAGTCTTGGAGGTTGTTAAACAATACATCCATCTAGTCCAACACTTACTGTCTGGGGGAGGTAGAACAGGTCACTGTTAAGAGAGTCAGGAGGCGCAGGCTATGCGAGCGGGGCAGAGGAAGCGGGGGGATGAGTCTGACGGATGGGACACGTGGGGGGGGGGGAGGGGGCACAGTGGTGAACAAACACACAAATTGTAGAAACATTTACATAGTAACAGCGTAGCAGTTTGAGTTGTATACAAGACAATCCCATCTAGTCCAACCTTTATACCCTACCTAATAATGTCTGTAATCAGTTACATAGTAACTCAGTTGGAGGTTGTATAAAGACATACGTCCCCTCTATCAACCTTTATACCCTACCATAATGCTGTCTATACGTTACAATAGTAACTAGTATTGGAGGTTGTATAAAGACATAGTCCATCTAGCCCAACCTTTATACCCTACCCATAATGTCTTTGATAACAGTTACCATAGTAACATAGTATTGGAGTTGTATAAAGACATACGTCCAATCTAGTCCAACCTTTATACCCTACCCATAATGTCTGTCTAACAGTTACTATTAACATAGTAATTGGAGGTTGTATAAGACATAACGTCCATCTAGTCAACCTTTATACCCTACCTCAAATAGTCTGTACTAAGGCTACGGTACATTACATAGTAACATACTATGAGGATGTATAAAGACATACGTCCATCTAGTCCAACCTTATCCCTACCCATAATGTCTTGTCTAACAGTTACATAGTAACATAGTATGGAGGTTGTATACAAGACATACTCATCTAGATTCCAACCTTTATACCCTACCCATAATGTGCCTGTATAACAGTTATATAGTAACATAGTATTGGAGGTTTGTAAAGGACATACGTCCATCTAGTCCAACCTTATTCCTACCCATAATGTCTGTATACAGTTACATAGTAACATAGTATTGGACGGTTGTAAAAGACATACTCCATCTAGTCACAACCTTTATACCCTACCAATAATGTCCCTGTCTAACAGTTACATAGTAACATAGTATTGGAGGTTGTATAAAGACATACGTCCATCTACTCTCAAACCTTTATACCCTACCCATAATGTCTGTATAACAGTTTACACTAGTATTGAGGTTTTATAAAGAGACCTACGGTCCCCATCTACTTCCAAACTTTATACCTACCATTAATTGTCCTGTATAACAGTTTACATAGTAACATGTAGTTGGAGGTTGAAAAGAATTACGTCCCATCTACTCCAACACTTATACCCTAACCCATAATGTCTGAGTTTTAACAGTTACATAGTAACATAGTTATTTGGCGGTTGTATAAAGACATTACATCCATCTAATCAACCTTTATACCCTACCGTAATCCCTTATACGGTTACTCATAGACAAGTATAGGATTATAAACATACTCCACTCTAGTCCAAACCCTTTTACTAATTATACCCTACCCATAGTGTTCTTATAACAGTTTACCATAGCTAACATAGTAGTGGAGTCTGAACCAAGACATACTCCATTAGTCATAGTTACCTTTTTATACCCTACCAGAATGTTCTGTATAACATGTAATAGTAACATAGTAGTGGAGGTATATAAGACAATATGCATCTAGATCCCAACCTTATTACCTAACCATAATGTCTGATAAAATTACATAGGTAACATATTATTGGAGGTTGTTAAAGACGTACGTACCATCAGTCCAACATATACCCTACCCATAATGTCTTTATAACAGTTGACACTATTAACAAGTAGTATTGCTGGGTTGAATAAACTACATGAAGTCCACTCTAGTCCCAACATTTATACCCTCCCTACCCATAAAATTCCTTGTATAACTAGTTACATAGTAACATAGTAGTGGAGGGTGTATAACAGCACATGACTCCATCTGTCCAACCATTGTTCACTATCCCCCGGACCCTTCTATCCATAAGTCGGTCATAACAGTTACATAAAGTATACATAGTATTGGAGGGTTGTACAAGACAACGTCCAATCTCGTAGCCAACCTTTATACCCTACGCCATAATTCTGTGTATAACAGTGGTTACAAGTAGTAACAGTTTTGGGAAAGTGTTTGGAACGTAAAGCACATATAGTCCATCTGGTCCAACCTTATAACCCGACCCATAATGTCTGTATAACAGTACTAGTAACATAGTATGGGGGTGGAATAAAGACAGAGGTCCATCTAGTCCAACCTTTATACCCTCCTTTTGTAACCCTACTAACAGTTGAGATTTATTCTCCCATCAGTCCTTTTTGACCAGTAATTTTTCCCAATATGAAGGGAAAGTTCTATTGAGTACAAATGAAAGCACGATTTGCTGAATGCCTCCCAAATATAGGTACATGTAGACCATTCCTTCATGGACCAGGATCTCTGGTGGAGCTGAGTGGGGCATGGTACGTGTGTTCTGATAAGATGGTAATTCACTGTTATTCACATGAGTGTCCACTTGATGGCCACAAAAGGAATATAACAGGGCTCTTATAGCATTTCAGGGGTCTCTCTCACCATCATTTAACATTGTTACCCATGTTTTTAGTTTATTGGAAAGGGGATAGAAAGTAAAGTTACCAAATAATATTGAATGAATTTAAGTGAACTCAACTAAAGGCAAAGTTAAGGCCTAACATATTGTTAACTCTCTGCTATTAACTTGGGGCACAGTGACAGGGTTTACCTACTTGTTCCTCTTGGAACGTAATTTTTGTAGGTCTTCATTTGTTTTTGGCAGATAATTTCTCATGCTGGTCATTAAGACATGGAAAGTACTAAGTAATGTCTAATTATCACCATGTACTAATTCGTTGTTTGTGCATGGATAACAGGGACGTACCATCCAGTACTGGACACTGCTCGTGAGCGTGTGTCCCCCATGCGTGAGCTGGCAGGAGTTGTTGTTTTATTTGCGTTGTTGGCTGAAAATGAGATTCGAATGGAAAGTGAATCCTACGCTTCTTCAAGAAAATTGCTTATCTGAAAATGAACAAATAAATGAGGATAGGTGGGGGTGGGGGGGGGTGGGTGGGGGGGTGAGAAAAGGGCAAGTACAGGAGCCGCAATTAACTATATGTTATTTTACACAGCGTGGTTATTTATATTCGGTGGTTAATTTTACACGGTGGTGGTTATTTTACAAACGGCGGTTGGGTTTTATTTTAACATGTCAGGTGGTTATTTTACACATGGGGGTTTGGTTTTACACGTCCGTGGTTTTTTTACACGGTTTGGTTAATTTTACATGTCAGTGGTTAATTTTACACGGTGGTGGTTATTTTTTTTTACACGGTGGTGGCTATTTTACTACTACACGTCAGTGGTTATTTTTACCACGGTGGGGGGTTATTTTACACGTCAGTGGTTGTATTTTACACGGTTGTGGTTATTTCACTGGCATTTGTTGTTTTGTGCCTTTCTTATTTGGTGGTGTTGCCCGCACGTTGTTACGTGGTTGCGCATGCAATTTCGCGCTATTTTCCCATTATGAACGCATGCATTTGCGGCAAATTAACTGGTGATCACAAAACGCATGCCCATCGGAAACGCAGAAACTCATCACTAATTCCCATATTCCTCCCAAATGTTAGCCTGCTTGTTGTACCCATTATTGCTGCAGCGTTGTACTATGACCCTATGTTTTCCTTACCTTCCCTATTTTACAGGATTGTTTATCTCTGCCTAAAAATCCCATGGTTTTAATGTAGGAATCTCCAAGTATCAAGGGACATTTTGGATGTGTTTGCTCGTGCATTGGGCCTGGGGGCCCGCCTAATCCGGACTGTAACTTTAGATACCGGGCAAACTGGTGATATGTTGGGCTGGCTGGTCGCTGCTAAACGGCCGATTCCAGGCAGTAATAATTGGGTTGAAATATTTGCCCTCAACTGAGCTGACCGGCCCAGGATCCATTAAGGCCTTGGAACGTTGTCTCCCACACAATTTATATGAGGGCGAAGCCTTATCCTGATACACCTGGAAGAATTGTTCTGGACCACACACTTAAACCATCCGGGTCAACTCCCTAGACTATCCACTATTAAACTGTCCCCTTACTATCCCCCTATACTATCCCCTTACTAATCCCCTATACGTCATTACTGGGACCAACAATGACCGAGGGAACTTTTTAGGTTTGAAAAACGACTCATTATTATTATTATTATTATTATTATTATTATTGGGATTTATATATATCGCCTACATCTTCCGTGGCGCTTTACTACAGTTGCCATTAAATATACATGAGGAAAACATGAAAGGAGAGGAGAAGATCATAGCGAAGAGAGAGCCTTTGGATACGGTTAGCCGTTAAATTGGTTCCGTTGGGTACTGGAAAGCCAGTCGAGATGGCCGTTTGCTGGACCGGTACTGGATCCAGGACAAATTTTTCCAAGCCCCAAGAACAATTGCGGAACTCCCGCGATTTTCCGAAATGGCTTTCCTCCGGATTTTCCAAATCCACGTTGAAACATTTTTTTCCGAAGATTTTTCATGTAAGCAAATTCATTCACCAATGGCATCTGTTCTTTTTCCCGTGCCACCCCCTGGTATAAAAGGCCTAGGTTATACAGGTGCCACTTGGTCATGTGTTAAAGTGAGAGTTTTTAGTGGAGACCTACAGTGTACAGGAGTTCTAGAGCCTTTTTCCTGCACAGTTTTTTGAAGGCTTGCCGTGTGTGAATTTCAGTGTGATGGATAGACTTTGTTGTTAACCACTCCTGTATTCACACCATTGTGGGACCCCAAAGTCCTTTTGTGAGGACTACCCCCCCATAAGTTTTTTTTGACATTAGTGTGAGCCCTTTTTAGAGGTCTAATGGCCCTATTTAAAAACAACCTAGTATTTGCAGTTTAGCTTATACGTTGCGATATCGATATGTACAACCCGGCAGGTAAATACGCTGAACGTTTTGTTAATTACAAACCAATTCTGGAGGACTAAGACAGTGATAATGATGTCAACATGACGCACCACCAGTGCTATGAGCCCCCTCCATTATAGTGCCCTTCTAGCACTGTGTCTGGACCTGGTTCCCATGTGGAATGCCTCCAAATCCAGGGACAAGGGGGGTGGGGGGGGGATTTTCTGAAGTAGCGCAGGTGAAGTTTCATGACTAGAAATGACTGACCCGGAACTTGGACCCGAGCTTTAGCAATTTTGAATGGACCCCACTTCCTAATTTTAACTGATTAGTGGAATTTTTTGCGATTAATTATCGCACGTTCAAAATTGATGTTCCCCCCGAGTTTAGCGCTCCATAACCTTCCAGAAAATAGAGTAAAGTGGAGCGGTCACCTACCCCCCCTCCGTTAGCAGAGCTCCACGTCATTGACCACTTTAGCATGGGGCCGCAGTCTTTGAAAACATATACACTGCACATAACATTCTTTCAAGCTGAGGGTTTATAAAAACTTCTCCTTTATTTGTACGCAATTCTGATGGAATACATTAAAATTATTTCAAAAAGAATCTGATTGGTACACTAATCAATAAGATCTTTTTCAATCCGAATTGTTACATCAGATTGGGTGCCGTTGTCCTGTTCCCAAACCATTCCGGAGGTGTCCCATATCAAAAAATCTGCGAAGCCTGATTAAGCCCCATGAGCTTATGAAATACAACTTGATTCTTAAAGAGCTTAGTTCAGTTCTATCTAGAACCACCGTTTCCCATCTTTTTCATATTCCTTTTGGTCTGGGATGTCCCGCTGGATTGGGAAAAAAATGTAATACCAATATTCAAAAAAGGATGCGTTTCCAGCCCTGGTAACATGTGGTCAAGGACCTGCGCAGTGCAGGGAAGGAGGGCTTGACAGGGGACCAGAACTGGAGCATAAGGCTCAAAGATTGTGGGTATTCCTTCCCCCCCCTCAGTAGTAGCTTACCTTGGTCAGGGATCCGTGGCCTGATGACGAGGGCAAGCAGGTGGGGAATAGGTGAGACCTTTCTGGGTTTCGCAGTTTAGTTGGAATGAACTGGCTTTGGACAGGTAATGCATCAAGAGCGTGAGCTGGATCAAGCCACGGTTGGGCCCATCTTCATTGGTGGCATTGGCTCAGCAATTTTGGGAGGCAGCTCAAACCCAAGGTCCTGAATGGATCAGGATGCAGCTGGGAGATTTACTAAAGGGACAATCCATCCGAAGGACTGGGTGGTGTGGCAGGTCCCCCGTCAGGCTTTCCTTCCAAACAACTTCCAGATTGCCCACGATTGGAGGAGTTCGGCGGGTGTCGCTTTGGAGGTTAACCAAAGCACCAAAAATTGGTCCCTAAACCCCATCCTTGTAAGGCTGGAACCAGGAGCAAGGCCAAATCACAGCAAGTACAAATCCCCCTTTTCCCTATCCCTAGCTCTTCTGGGGATATTTAAGAACTTCATCCATCACAAGAAGGGCAAGCCATGCTATTCCCAGATAAGGGCCGCCTTCTAATGTAGGAAGGGATAACCCACCCCCCCACCCTCAGGTAATAATAGAAGGTGGCCAGTTAAATAGTGAAGGAGCTTGGGCAGCAGAAGCAAGTAGGCCAAGCAATTGGCCAGGAACAACATACAGTCCCTTATCAAATCACCCCGATAAGGGACTTATCCTATTTCCCATATTCTCCTACTCATGCTATGGTGTTATTTCTGTGTATAACCTGGAAGCAGATGGTAATCGTCCCCTGCGTACTCAGTTGACAGGGTGCAGTCCCCATGGTATAAAGAGGAAGGAGGTAATAAAGCAGCGTACTCGACCCGGGAATACAGCCGTTCCCCTCCCTCAAGGCGACACATCACTCTCAAGGATGTAAGATGGTGTAAGGGTCCAGGACAATAAACGCGATTAAGATATTCCTCATAGGAGTACACAGTGCATTCACTAGCGTCCCGCCTCAGGACGGTCCCCAAGGGCCAGAGGTGTGATGGTAATACCAATATTCAAAAAGGTGCCGTTCCCAGCAGCCTGTAACTATAGACCCTGTAAGCCTAAACATCAGGTGGTATGGAAGGTGATGGAAACTTTGTCACGGGATCAGCATCCTTGACTTTGTCTCCAGAGATCATCTTTAGAATTAGTAGTAGTCAGCATGTATTTTTTCTAGAAATAGATCATGGCCAGACAATTTTATTGGTTTTTTATTGAAGAATGGAGTCAGAAGTTAGAATCAGGCACAGCCGTGGATGTGGTATACTTGGATTTTGGGAAAGCTTTTGATACTGTGCCACATAGGTGACTAATGATAGCTGAGGTAAGCTGAGGACTTTGGCCTAGAAGAAAACATTTGTTCATGGATAGAGATTTGGTTCTTGGATCGCAAACAGAGAGTGGGTGGTCCTGGGCTACATCTATGTGGGCTAAAGTTCCTAAGCGGAGTGCCTCAGGTTCTGTACTGGGGGGCCGCTTCTGTTTTAATCTGTTTTAAATGCCTTAGAAGGGGCATTGAGACAAGGTCTCTGTGTTGCTGATGACCCACTAAACCTATGCAGAGTGGTGGGAGAACATCAAATGATGTGGCAAGTGCGCAAGCACCTAGATAGTTCTCAAATTGGCAGCAAGAATGCAGATGAGATTCATGTAATAATTTAAGTGATGCATTTTGGGTTTTAATAATCCGTGGTGTCACCTACCCATAATATGCTTGAATCATATGGCAACAGAGGCAGCAGGTTGAAACAGCAGTCAAAAATCTTTTGGGGTTGGTGATGACAGATGTCACACCGCCTTGATTGACTGCATGAAGGGAGGGACCATTTTATCTCAGTCAAAATGGGGTATAATTATCCTTAAAAATATCTGGTTATAATTATGGTAAAAAGTGCAAAATATATCAGTGGCACAATGTAATAAGTCTAGACAGCAGAGACGGAATTATTAACTTGACAAAAAGGGAGCACTGTCCATGTATTACAATGAGTTTCCCTCATTTTCACACAGCACTTTCTGTATTCTTCTCCGTTCATCGGTTCTGATTAGCACATAGTCTATAGCTTGGATACACACATTACTTATATGGATTAATATTCCTCATATTATTACAGTCCCCTGCTATAAGGTCTAGGATTCCTCTATAGTGTCTACAGAGTGATATTCCTCATTTATACCCTTTTATAAGTAATTATACAGTCCCTGCTATAATAGGTCTAGGAATTCTGCTAGTGTATACAGAGTGAAATATTCCTCATTTAATACCCTTCAGATTATTACATCCCGGCTATAAGGACTAGGATCTCTATAGTGAATACAAAGAGTGAATATTTCCTCATTTAAATTACCCTTTTCATATTATACAGTCCCCCGCTATAAGACTCGGATTGATCTCTATAGTTTATACAATGATATTCCTCATTTATACCCTTCATATTAATTACATCCCTGCTTATAAGGACTGGATTATCTATGTGTAATACAGAGGAGTCCCTCATTTATACCCTTCTATTAATTACAAAGTCCCCGCTATAAGTGGAAAGGACTAGGATTCTCTATAAGTTATAACAGAGTGAATATCCCTCATTTATACCCTTCATATATGACAAGTCCCTGCTATAAAGGACTAGGATTCTCTTAGTGTATACATAGTGATATTCCTCATTATTATATACCCTTCATATTATTACAGTCCCTGCTATAAGGACTAGGATTCTCTATAGTGAGTTACAGAGTGAATATTCCTCATTTATACGCTCATATATTACAGTCCCTGGCTATTAAAGGACTAGGATTCTCTAAGTGGAATACAGATGACATATTCCTCATTTAATACCCTTCCTATTATTACAGGTCCCTGCTATAAGCTAGGAGTCTCTATAGTGAATACAGAGTGAATATTCCTCATTTATAGAAATAAAAACCCTTCATATTATTAAGTCCCTGCTATAATGACTAGATTCTCCTATTAGTGAATACAGAGTGGAATATACCGATCATATTATCCCCTTCTAGTATTACAGGTCCCCTGCGATAAGGACGAGGACTTCGCTAGAGTGTAACAGAGTGAAATAGTCCTCATTTATACCCTTCCAGATTATAACAGTCCCCTTCTATAAGGACTAGGAATTCTCTATATTGAGTACAGAGTGAATATTCCCATTTATAACCCTTCAGATTATTACATCCCTGCTATAAGGACTTAGGATTCTCTATAGTGGAATACAGAGTGAATATTCCTTTTATAACCCTTCATAATTATTACAGTCCCGCTATAAAGGACCTAGGATTTCCCCCTAATAGGAATACAGAGTGATATCCCTCATTATACCCTTCAATTATTACGTCCCTTCATAAGGACTAGGAATTCTTATAGTGTATACAGAGTTTGAATATATCCTCATTTTAATACCCTTCTATTATACAGTCCCCCGCTATAAGGACTAGGATTTTCTCTATAGTTGAATTACAGAGTGGAATATCCCTCAGTTTATTTATACTACCCTTCCCTCTTATTAACAGTCCCTTCTATAAGGACTCCAGGATTCTCTATAGTGTTACCGAGTGAATACCCTCATTTATACCCTTCATATTATACAGTTCCTGCCATAAAAGACTATGATTCTTCTATAGTTTGAATACAGAGGTGCATATTCCTCTTTATAATCACCTTCTATTATTAAAGTCCCTGCTAGAAGGAACTAGATTCTCTATAGTTTATACAGAGTGAATATTCTCCTCATGTTATAATCCTTATCCTTCATATTATTACAGTCCCCGCTAGAAGGACTAGGATTCCCTACTATAGTGTATACAGAGTAATATTCCCTCATTTAATACCCTTCATATTATTACAGTCCAGCCGCTAGACGGACTATGATTCCTTATAGTGAATACAGATTGATATCCCCTATTTATAATACCCTTCATATTATTAACACGTCCCTTTTAATAAAGGACTAGGATTCTCTATAGTTTTTATACAGAGTGAAATATCCCTCCATTTTATAATTATAACCTTCATATTATTACAGTCCCTGCTATAATGACTAGGATTCTTATAGTTTAATAACAGATGAATATCCCTCCTTTATACCCTTCTAGTATTACAGTCCCTGCTATAAGGACTAGGATTCTCTTATGAATCCGAGTAATTTCCATTCCTCAGTTATTTACCCTTCATATTATTACGTTACGCTATAATGACAGGTATTTCTCTATAGTGTATAGATGGAATATTCCTCATTTATAAACCCTTCCTACTATTACATATTACAGTTCCCTGCATAAGGACTAGGATTCTCTCATAGTGTATACCTGATGAAATATTCCTCATTTACAAAAAAAAACCCTTAATATTATTACAGTCCCCTGCCCCCTTAGGACTAGGATTCTCGTATAAGTGTATACAGAGTGAATATTCCTCAATTGTATACCCCTTTCTTATTTATACAGTCCCCCGCTTTTTTTTTTGCCCTTCTCTGGATCAACGGTTTTATGGTAGGTTTTCCACTACACACACAAAAAAAACACCAAAGTGCATAGGTTGGACTTGATGGACGATTTCGTTATATTCCAACCTTAATTCCTAGGTTACTAATAAGGACTAGGAGTTCTCAACTAATTGGTATACAGATTGAATATTCCCCTCATTCATACCCTCAATAATTACCGTCAACCCGCTTAAGGACTAGGTTTTCATAGTGAATCAGAGTGAATAATTCCTTCCTCATTTATACCCTTCATATTATTACCGTCCCCGCTATAAGGACTAGGATTCTCTATAATTGTATACAGAGTGAAGATTCCTTCCTCAATTTATACCCTCCTTCATATTATTACATCGTCCCCGCTAATAAGGATTAGGATTCTCTATAGTGAATACAGAGTGATATTTCCTCATTTATACCCTTCATATTCTTACAGTCCCCGCTATAGGACTAGGATGCTCTATAGTTATACATAGTGAATATTCCCTCCATTTATACCCTTCAAGATTAGTACAGTCCCCGTCCAACCGCCTATAAGGACTAGGATTCTCTATTTTGTGATACAGAGTGAATTTCCTCAATTCCTACCCTTCAATATTATTACAGTCCCCGCTAATAAGACTAGGATTCTCATAGTGTATCCAGAGTTGAATATTTCCTCATTTATACCCTTTCATGTATGATACAGTCCCCTCTATAAAGGATTTAGGATTCTCTATAGTGAATACGAGTGAATGATTTCCCATTTTCCCCTTCATAGTCTTAAAGTCCCCGCTGTAAGGAACTAGGATCTCTATAGTGTATCAGAGTGAATCTTCCTTCCTCATTATTAAGTCCCCTTCCATATTATTCAGTCCCCGCTATAAGACTAGGATTCTCCTATAGTGTAGACAGAGTGATATTCCTCAATGTTCTACCCTTCATATTATGACAGTTCCCCCCGCTATAGGAAAAGTAGATTCTCTCTAGTGAATACCAAGTGAATATTCCTCATTTTAAGACCCTTCATATTCTTAAGTCAGTCCCCGCTATAAGACTAGGATTCTCTATATTTGGTATCAGAGGTGAATATCCTCATTTATATAACCCTCATATTATTACAGTCCCTGCTATCGGACTAGGAATTCCTATAGTGTTACAGAGTGGAATATTCCTCATTATAATTACCCTTCCATATTATTAACCGTCCCTGCTATAAGGACTAAGGATTCTCTATAGTGTATACATCCGTGAAATTTCCTCATTAATACTTTCATATTATTACAGTCCCTGCTATCAGGACTGAGGATTTGCTCATAAGTGAATACAGAGTGAATTGCCTCATTTATACCCTTCATGTTTATTTACAGTCCCTAATATAAGGATAGGATTCTCTATAGTGTTACATAGTGAATTTTCCTCATTATACCACCTCATATTAGTACGTCCTGGTCCCCTCTATAAAGGACTAGGATTCTCTAGTGAATACAAGTATATCCCTCATTTTTATTAACCCTTCTATATACAAACAGTCCCTGCTATAAGGAATAGATCTCTATAGTGAGATACATAGTGAATAATTCCTCATTTATACCCTTTTCCTAATATTACAGTTCCTGCTAATAAGGCCTAGATTCTTCTCTATAGTTTATAACATAGTGATATGCCTCATTAATACCCCTTCATACTATTACAGTCCCTGCTATACGAACTAGGATTCTTCTCTATATGTCTATACGTGATTATTCCCTCATTTCTTATCTACCCTTCATCTTATTACCGTCCCCCTGCTATAAGGACTAGGATTCTCTATAGTGTATACCAGATTTAATATTCCGTTCCTCATTTAGACCCTTCATATCAGAGGAATGGACAGACAAAAGAATAGAAGAGAGGAGAAGAAGGAGATGGAGAGGGAGAGGAATAAATGAAGCAGGAAGGAAGGGAAAGGATAGGATATTATATTATTGATCGAGGTGAGTTAGCGTGGGGTACGTCATTGTAGATTGTGATAGATAGAGAAAAGTAAGCAAGAATGATTATATTAGATATAATAAAGTTGATATGAATTATATTAATTTAATATGTTTATGATATAAATATTATATATATATATTAAATGTTGGAATAGCTGGACTATGTCTTTATACAACCTCGATACTATGTTACTATGTAACTTGTTCTTACAGACATTATGGGTAGGGTATAAAGGTTGGACTAGATGGAGTATGTCTTTATACAACCTCCAATACTATGTTACTAATGTAACTGGTAGACAGGACATTATGGTAGGGTATAAAGGTTGGACTAGATGGACGTATGTCTTTATACAACCTCCATACTATGTTACTATGTAACTGTTATTAAGACATATGGGTAGGTATAAAGGTTGGACTAGAGGGAAGTTTCTTTATACAACCTCCATACATGTTACTATGTACTGTGTAGCAGACTTATGAGTAGGGTATAAAGGTTGAACTAGATGGACGTATGTCTTATACAACCTCCAATGCTATGTTACTATGTAACGGTTAGACAAGACATTATAGGTAAGGGTATAAAGGTTGGACTAGATTGACTATGTCTTTAATCACCTCATACTATGTTACTATTAACTGTTATACAGACATTATGGGTAGGGTATAAAGGTTGGACTAGATGCACGTATGTCTTTATACACCTCCAATGCTATGTTACTATGTAACTGTTAGACAGACATTATAGGTAGGGTATAAAGGTTGGATAGATGGGACTATGTCTTATAAAACCTCCAATACTGTTACTATGAACTGTTATACAGACTTATGGTGGTAGGAATAAAGGTTGGACCTAGAGTGGAGCGTATGTCCAAGTACTATGTTAATATGTAATATTATTGGGATGACTTAGTTGTTGGTTGCCACCAGATGATTATCTTATTATAATAATATTTTCACCTGTATGAAGACGTTGAGAGATACATTAAATTGTTTGCCTTTTTGTGGGGCATTCAGGCTGTTGCTCCCTCCGAGGGGTCCTTTCTATTTTTATGGTTTTGGTCCTAGGACCTGAAACATCTTGTCTCAGAATAGGGGGCCTTGGGGTATCTGGGGTATGGTCTGGTGGTCTGAGGGTGGGCTACAGCTAGGACCCACCTAGTCCCAGAGAGCTTCTGCTACATATTGATATTTAAGATATGATGTGGTTCTACAGAAACTTATGGCTTAAAAAATTAGGCAGGAGGTAAGGCGGAACATTTCAAAAGAGCGTTGAACACCGGCATGAAGATTTCCCTCCAGGAATGTCTAAAAACCAGGTTAGTAGTCTTGGGGTTTAAAGGGAAGTGTGGGGGAGTGGCCCATAAACTGTCTATAGAAATAAAAGTGCCATAGATGATATTTCATCCTGACCATTCCCTCTATGTGTTTAAATACACAGAACTGAATATGAAGGTTTTAGAAAATAATGTCCACGACCTATTGATCAGCTGAAGGATTTATCAACTAACTGGGGTCTAAATATTGGCCCTTGGGTACCATGCCTTAAATCTGTGGGAGCTTCTCCAATAACAGACCATGATAAATTGACCAGACCATGATCCTTTGCTTCCAGCTGTAGTTGTCAGTTGAGCTGGCATAGACTTGCTTGCAGATGATTGGGGTCTATGGGTGCGGAAATGGACCAATTTACAGGTAAGTTCAGGTAATGTCCTCATTTCTTTTACTCTGTTAACAGAACAAAACTATCAATGTAACACACACAGTGACAATAAATAATAATTAACTCGTTTCCTATGATAATCCGTCATTTCCTATCTGTCAGAGCCATAAAACTGGATTGTCACATTAATGGGACTGAAAATTCACGTCAGTTGCAGAACTTGGGAATCTCCACCGAATGGAGGAATAATCAGAGATTCTATGGAGATCCGGGGTGAACCAATAACTAGGAAATGGATCAGGAAAGGACCCAGTGCCAACATGGAAACTCCATCCATATACTGGCCCTTTATAAGAGCCCATCGCCGAGATACACATGGATCATTTCTTACTAGCACTACCGGAAGGAGGACTGAGAAGGAATGACGGGTCTCGTAAGTGCAGTATCAGCCATATTGGTAAGTCATGTCCATTTTATGTTTAGACATTGGAGAATAATGTCAATATTAGCCTTGTGGTCACAAACAGTAAAAATCCATTCAAAATATTGCCCATTACTGGAAAGTAATTTTTCTTCCCAACTATCACTGTGCCATTATTTTGTTGATCTGTCCCCTATTTATTATATATCGAATCTGAAGTTAAGATGCTTCAGCTGTCCATTAAGTACCTTATAATAAACTTGTGCTGAGTGGAGTATTATGTTTTGCTGTTACTGGAAGGGTGTAACTGTAACTTGATTGGTGACAGTTTGGAAATTCCATCTCTCAGTTCTAGATGATAGTGATTGCCGAGCATGCTCAGTCTTAAAAAAGTCAGGTCTGAGGAAAGGAGTCGGTTAAGAGAGGGAGGGGGGATACTGAGCATGAGCAAAACAAGTTCTGTATTGAAGGCATGCAGCAACACACACATCAGATTAATTACTACTTTTAATTAAAGATTAAGTCCTTTTATCAGTATACATACACTTTTCCTTAAAGGGAAAGTGGTGAGGTCTGTTTATTTTCTGTTTCACTCATTTCTTGTTGTCCTCTTGCCTTTGTATCTACATTTTAAAAGTTATGTCCACACCCCACCCCCAAAACAATCTTTTATACCCCGGACTGTATAGGTGTTTTTTTTTTGTGGCTTTAAAGAAAAATCCAGTGTGAAACTCATTTTGCTTAGCTCCTTTTTCCCAGAAACCGCAGTTGAAAACAATGTATTGCTGGTCTTCCAATGTGATGATTAAATATTTCACTACAGAAACCCTTTAGTTATTTTCACTTTTATACCTCTGTCCAAAGCAGCTGATTGGACAATTCCTTTTACTCTGTAAATCACAATGAGCATGTCTGAACTCACTGATCTAGTGGAGGGGGTGGTCACTGCAGGGTTTCTGTATTGAAATGCATTGTTTAATCAGCAGATTTTGAAGTATTCACACCTTTCTATAAGCAGCCAAGTAAATATTGAGAAGCTGAGAAGAAGAGTGTAGACACATTTGCTTTACTCAATACACCAGTCTAATAATAAAATATTATGTGGCTGCACAGTGGGCTGTTAAAATGGCATATCTGTGTTAAACATTTTCTGCAATTGTATCTGCGCATTTGAAAAAGCAATCTTCTGCAGGAATGTGCCCTTGTCTATGTAAAATAATAAACACTCATAGAAAAACATTTCATTCATTAATAGAAGAGCAATAAAGAATCCTGGAAAACCCATAGTGACCAATCAGCAGAAAAAAACTAACATCCCGGTAGATAATCCATGTAGATCCAAATCCCAATGATCATGACTGTTTTTTCTTTACATGGAACAGGTGATTCTTTGGTTTCCACTGGCTACACCAGCCTTTCTACCTGATGGCTACTTCTCAATGCAGGAACCTTATGGAGAATTAGCTTCAGATCCCAAGGAGAAATGTGAGGGGAAGAGCAATAGTTTGTTTCCCAGTACGATGACTGTGGACATTAGTGTCATTGACACCAGTTACATGCACAGTGTGATCGCCACAGCAGGCATTGAGAGTCGTTCCCTTGCTCCTTGGCAATACAGGTACGACTGTTAAAGGGTTTATACTTGCACATAGATATTTTATAGGTTGATATATACACATATAATGTACAAGGGCCATAAGTATAAACTTATAAAAAGTACTTAAAGGGCACGCCCAGCCTTAAAATTACATTTAATATTTAGGTTCAGCTACCCCACCAAACCCCATATTTGTTCCAAAGATGCCCATGAAGGGACTTGCCTGACCCGGTCCTTCGTCGCCTGGGCCCTGCTGCTGTTACGAGCTTGTTTTGAGCAAGAACAGCAGCAGTGAGGCACTTCCTGGTCACGGCTGTCAGGTAATTGGCTGTGACATCACCGTTGCACCTTTGACTGACAGCCGTGACCAGGAAGCAGAGAGAGTATTGTGGCAAAGTGGCAAGGGTAAAAGGCAAAGGTGCTAGAGACCACCCAAGACTTGTGCACTGGTCAGTAACCCACAGGATGGGGGAAGGGGGACAAACACTGACGGGCAATAGGATAATGGGAACGGGTAAAAGCAGCTTTACAAGAGTATAATTTACAGAATGTGAAAGTTTTTACCTTAAAAATGTCTCACTTTTCCCCACTGAAATGCCATGTTTTCCTTTCCTAGACTGGATTTAGATCCCGAACGATACCCCTTTGTTATCGCTGAAGCAAACTGTATCAGTTCTGTTTGCACCACCGAGGAGGAAAATCGGGACCTTTTCTCAATCCCCATCGAGCAGGAGATCTTGGTTCTACGCCGCGAGCAGAAACACTGCGGCTATAGATATAAACTGGAGATGCAACGAGTCACCCTGGGGTGCACATGCGCCAGGCCCAATGCCCTCTAAAAACAACAGGAACTGGGGAAGCCACTCAGATGGGGTTGAAACATTGTTAACTAGTAAACAAGTCCAGTTGAATTGAATTAAAGGGTATCTTTGCTCTAAAAACTTTTTTCAAATTTTAAATCTGAGCTGTAGATTTTGCGAAATCATCCTTCGAAATCACAGAATTTACAAGGAAAGACCTGTCACTCTAGAACCTGGAATTATTGTATATTATGTTTGTTAAAGGAAATCTGTGTTATTTATACATTGTGTTTACTTATTTATAACTCAGCAGACAAATAAAAGAACATTTCAGATATTTTATGCCTTATCCTTTAAAGGACGTGTACACCCTATCTTCCACTCACCTTGTGTCTTTTACTAAAGTTTTTATTTTCCTTGTTCGTTTTTTTTCCTGTCATTTGTAAATAGTAGATTTCATCACTTTTCCAGTCTCCTCCTACTGGATTTTATCCTATAGTAAGGAGTCTCCTCCCACTGGTCTTCATCCTATAGTAAGGAGTCTCCTCCCACTGGTCTTCATCCTATAGTAAGGAGTCTCCTCTCACTGGACTTCATACTATAGTAAGGAGTCTCCTCCCACTGGTCTTCATCCTATAGTAAGGAGTCTTCTTCCACTGGATTTCATCCTATAATAAGGAGTCTCCTCCCACTGGATTTCAACCTATAGTAAGGAGTTTCCTCTCACTGGTCTTCATCCTATAGTTAGGAGTCTCCTCAGACTGGTGAAGGGAACCAGGGTTAGTGTAAACGACCTTACGATTGGGTGAATCTCCAGTGGGAAGGAGTATCTCCTATGTGTCGAGAACGGCGGGACGGGGGAGAAAAAGGTAAGACAATGAGGTCTGGAAGAGGGGAGCAAGGCGGGGGGGCACGGGGGGGGGGAAGAAGGGACTGGCCTGTGACTGGATGAGGGAGGAAAGGGGAAATATCCATATGGGAGGAGACTCCTTACTATAGTAATGAAGTCCAAGTGAGATGGAGACTCCTTACTATAGGAAGGATGAAGACCAGTGGGAGGAGACTCCTTCTCAGGGTATAGGAGAAGACCAGTGGGAGGAGACTCCTTACTATAGGATAAAATCCAGTAGGAGGGAGACTGGAAAAAGTGATGAAATCTACTATTTACAAATGACAGGAAAAAAACGAACAAGGAAAATAAAACACTTTAGTAAAAGACACAAGGTGAGTGGAAGATAGGGTGTACACGTCCTTTAAGGATAAGCATAAATATCTGAATGTTCTTTTATTTGTTCTGCTGAGTTATAAATAAGTAAACACAATGTATAAATAACACAGATTTCCTTTAACAAACATAATATACAATAATTCCAGGTTCTAGAGTGACAGGTCTTTCCTTGTAAATTCTTGATTTGACGAAGGATGATTTCGCAAAATCTTCAGCAGATTTAAAATTTGAAAAAAGTTTTAGAGCAAAGATACCCTTTAATTCAATTCAACTGGACTTGTTTCTAGTTAACAATGTTTCAACACCCCATCTGAGTGGCTCCAGTTCCGTTGTTTTTAGAGGGCATTGGCGGCGCATGTACACCCCAGGTGACTCGTTGCATGCTCCTCCAGTTTATATCTATAGCCGCAGTGTTTTGCTCGCGGCGTAGACCAAGATCTCCTGCTCGATGGGGATTGAGAAAAGGTCCCGATTTTCCTCCTCGGTGGTGCAAACAGAACTGATACAGTTTGCTTCAGCGATAACAAAGGGGTTATCGTTCGGGATCTAAATCCAGTCTAGGAAAGGAAAACAGGCATTTCAGTGGGGAAAAGTGAGACATTTTAAGGTAAAAACTTTCACATTCTGTAATTATACTCTTGTAAAGCTGCTTTTACCCGTTCCCATTATCCATCATCATTGCCGTCAGTTTGTCCCCCTCCCCCATCCTGTGGGTTACTGACCAGTGCACAAGTCTTGGGTGGTCTCTAGCACCTTTGCCTTTTACCCTTGCCGCTTTGCCACAATACTCTCTCTGCTTCCTGGTCCGCTGTCAGTCAAAGGTGGCAACGGTGATGTCACAGCCAATTACCTGACAGCGCGTGACCGGCAGTGCCTCACGTGCTGGTTCTTGCTCAAAACAAGCTCGTAACAGCAGCAGGGGCCCAGGCAACGAAGGACCGGGTCAGGCAAGTCCCTTCATGGGCATCTTTGGAACAAATATGGGGTTTGGTGGGGTAGCTGAACCTAAATATTAAATGTAATTTTAGGCTGGGCGTGCCCTTTAAGTACTTTTATAAGTTTATACTTATGGCCCTTGTACATTAATGTGTATATATCAACCTATAAAATATCTATGTGCAAGTATAAACCCTTTAACAGTCGTACTGAATATGCCAAGGACAGGAACGACTCTCAATGGCCCGCTGTGTGATTTGTATAACAGTTACATCATAACAATAGATTGGATGTTGAATAAAGACATGTTCATCTTGACCAACCTTATTACCCTACCTATAATGTCTGTATAACAGTTACATACAGTAGTAACATAGTATTGGAGGTTTTATAAGACATACGTCCATCTAGTCCAACCTTTATACCCTACCCATAATGTCTGTATAACAGTTACATAGTAACATAGTATTGGAGATTGTATAAAAGACATACGTCCATCTAGTCCAACCATTATACCCTACCCATAATGTCTGTATAACAGTTACATTAACAATGAATTGGAGGTTGAATAAAGACATACGTTCATCTAGACCAACCTTTATCCCTACCTTAATGTCTGTTAACAGTTACATACAGTAGTAACTAGTATTGGGAGGTTTTATAAAGACATACGTCATCTAGTTCAACCTTTATACCCTACCCATAATGACTGGATATAACAGTACTAGTACATAGTATGGAGTTGTATAAAGACATAAGTCCATCTAGTCCAACCTTATACCCTACCATAATGTCTGGTATACAGTTACATATAACATAGAATTGGATGTTGAATAAAGACATACGTCTCATCTTGACCAACCTTTATACCCTACCTATAATGTCTGTCTAACAGTTACATACAGTAGTAACAAGTATTGAGGTTTATAAAAGACATACGTCCATCTAGTCCAACCTTTATACCCTACCCATAATGTCTGTATAACAGTTACATAGTAACATAGTATTGGAGATTGTATAAAGACATAGTCCATCTAGTCCAACCCATTATACCCTACCCATAATGTTGTATAACAGTTACATCGTAACATCGATTGATGTTGAATAAGACATAAATCCATCTAGTCCAACCTTTATACCCTACCTATAATGTTGTTAACAGTTACCTACAGTAGTAACATAGTATTGGAGGTTTAATAAGACATACGTCCATCTAGTTCAACCTTTTACCCTACCCACTAATGACTGTATAACAGTTACATAGTAACATAGTATTGGAGTTGTATAAAAGACATACGTCCATCAGTCCAACCATATACCCTACCATAATGTCTGTATAAAACGTTACATCAAACATAGAATTGGATGTGAATAAAGACTAGACGTTCATCTGTGACCAACCTTTATACAACCTAACCTTAATGTCTGTCTAACAGTTACTACATAGTAACATAGTATTGGAGGGTTTATAAAGAATACGCCATCTAGTCCAACCTTTATACCCTACCCATAATGACTGTATAACAGTTACATAGTAACATAGGATTCAAGGTTTATAAAGACATACGTCCATCTAGTCCAACCTTTATACCCTACCCATAATGTCTGTATAACAGTTACATAGTACACTAGTATTGGAGATTGTATAAAGACATACATCCATCTAGTCCAACTTTATACCTATCCCATAATGTCTGTCTAACAGTTACATAGTAACATAGTATTGGAGGTTGTATAAAGACATACATCCATCTAGTCCAACTTTATACCCTACCCATAATGTTTTATAACAGTACATAGTAACATAGTATTGGAGGTTGTGATAAAGACATATACGTCCATCTAGTCCAACCTTATACACCACCCAAATGTTTTATAACAGTTACATAGTAACATAGTATTGGAGGTTGTTAAAGACATACATCCATCTAGTCCAACCTTTATACCCTACCCATATGTTGTATAACAGTTAATAGTAACATAGTATTGGAATTGAATAGAGACATATGTGCATCTAGTCCAACGATTATACCTTAGACATGATTGTCTGCCCTGATTTTAGATACTATTTAGATCTATCTTTTAATGAAAGTATAAACCTTTATGTGCATTCCAGGTATCGGTTTATAAAAGAACACAGATCGTAAGATAAGGACAATAAGCAATTCCATGTTCTATCAGGTTTTGACCGCAGCTTTACCAAGTTTTAACCGCAATAAACTACAAGCATCTCAGGAAACAAAAGATAAAAATCATTGAACTGTATCTGCAAACTCCACACAAAGTCTATCGCTGTGTGTCATAAGTGAGAATGCGTGGGATGATAGAAAGGACAGAATTAGACAACTGGGTAATAGGAGCTTACAATGTGAAACACATAGTTTGCATATGTGTGAACGCAAGACATTCAGAAAAAACTAACAAACAAACAAGGAGATTCAATAAAAGTCTTATCATTTAAAATGGTGCTAATTTTGCCCCAACCAATCAGATGTATTTAACATTTGAAAGCTAAGATCTGATTGGTTGGGGCAAATTTGCACCATTTTTAAGATAAGAAACTTTATTGAATAACCTGTCAATTTACCAATGTATCATGCAATACTGGGGTTGTGTTTACAGGGTCTCAGTACGTACTGTCAATGATACTGTATCTCCTACTGTGAAATAGAACAGTGAGTAATAACCCCTATTGTTAAAAACAATATCAGAGGTGACAGGAGGAGTTAACATAAAGACAACAAGGCTACTGGCTGAGTTGTACAGGCCATGGAACTCTAGGCTGGGTACACACAAGGGGCCGGGACCAATGTCTGTCGGTCATGGTAATAGTGGCCGCGGCCCACAGTTTGTGTGGGTCGTTCTGCGGTCCCATAGGGAACCGCACGATTGGCTGTGATTTACGACTCGTTCCCTCCACCCGCTCATTCGCGGTGACGGGCGAAAGCAGCACAGATTTTTCTGCCCAATCGACTGATACATGGAAAAATCTGCCCATGTGTACCCAGCTTAGGAAACTTCAAATATCCCTATGACATAGACAAGCACTGAGATCCTAGAAGCTCTGTGAACGTTACGTAGCATCAGAACTAATAATAATCTAAAGCTGAGGAGTTCAATGTAAAAATTATAAAGAAATATAGGTTTGAGGGATTCCACCCCCAAATTATATCGTTTATCGCCCCCCCAAACATAGACCTGGCATGGTTTAATGTTCCGTGGGGGCTTCTTAATATACTTACCAGCCCTGGTTCCCTTGGCTACCTTCTGCGCTGCTCCGTGCCTTTTCCATGCATGGAAGCAGCAGAAGGGGCCGGACCGGCAGCAGCGTCAGTCATTGGCTGAGACAAATTTTAATGTGGACAATCCCTTAACCATCATTTTACATATTATATTTAGTGGCAGAGATTAAATGTAGTTAAATGTTAAACATTATGGTATACCTGAATCAAACCACTTCCTGGGTAAATCTTGTCCGACCTCAATAAACAATCTTGTGCTGTTGTACCAATAAACTAAAGATTTCATACAAATGTGTTCACTTACTACTGTAACTAAGGCTGGTTACACATCCAAGGAAATCGCCCCCTTTATCGTTACAGTGTGTACGGCTGTTCCCAGAGTTCCCGAGGCTGACAATGTTCTCGGAATGGCCCTCGGTGGCAGTCGCCCCCTGTACTAAAGAGTAGGGAGTCAGCCATGGCGCTAGCTGAACCGTACGACCACAATCGTGCATGTATGGCCACCATAGGGCTAGTGGGGCTAGTGGATAGGTGTGAAATATAAACAAAGCGTTATTTTCTGTAATAGTGTTTATTTGTCCTTTAAAGCTGTGACTGTCTCCTACGTGGTAAAATTACACTTACACCAACCACTGACTGACTCCTTACATTCAACACAATGAGATCTTCACACTTTCACCACACAACAGCTAAGGTTCGTAAACACGTGCGATCGCGGGTGCCGACCAGCAACGTACAATGTGTACCAACGGCCATTTCGGCTGATAATTGTCCGTGTATGGGCAGTTTATCTGCCGTTAGTTCGGGGATCGCTTCCCGATCCGGGCGGATCTCTGAATGAGCAGACGATTCAGCCGATAACGTGCCCATTATGGGCGAAATGGCTTTTGTACACATCGGTGTTGTGGGTTGTCACCCACGTGTGTACGACCCTTTAGACTGGGTTACACCAGCAGATATTTCGGCAGACTGACGATAGTGCTGTGAGTCGCCGAATATTGATTGGTGTGGGGCGGGCGGTCACGACAGAGACGTTCGTCCGGATGATCGGGACTTTGGTAAATCACAGGTGATCGCGCGGTTCCCTACTAGGAACTGATTTCATTTAGTAGTATAGTATAGTAATATATTTGAGGTTGAATAAAGACATACGCATCCAGTCCAACCCATCTAGCAATATCCTCATTCTGCCTAACAGTTGATCCAGAGGAAGGCAAAACCCCCCACCAAATTTATGAAGGGGTAAAAAATTCCTTCCTGACTCCAAGTGGCAATCGGAAATTTCCCTGGTCAACTCACTTTTATGTATCAATACCAGTAACTTGTAACATTCCTTGTTGCAGAAACTCATCCAGCTTTATTAAACTGACCAATGAACCTGCCATAACAACGTCCAATGGAAGACAGTTCCATGCTTTAACCGTCTCACATGGACAAAACCTTTCCCAACTCTACTTATGTATCAAACCAGTAACTTGTAACATTCCTGTTTGTAGAAAAATCCAGCTTTTTATTAACTGACATGAACCTGCCAAAAAACGTCCACTGGAAGACGTTCCATAGCTTACCGTTCTCACAGTGAAAATCCCTTTCCGAGCTTGAAGCCTAAACCTTTTTCTTCAAGTCTTAAGGGATGTCCTCGTGTCCTTTGACAGTTCTATTGGTGAACAATGCCCCAGACAGTCTATTGTATGGCCCGTTAATGTATTTATAACAGTAATCATATCCCACACAAGCGCCTTTTCTCAGGTACATAATTGTAACTTTTCCAGTGTTTCTTCATTTCAAGCTACCCCCAATCCCCTTATAATTAGTTGCCCTTCTCTGAACCCTTTCCATTTCAAAGATGTCCTTTTTGTCACAGGATTCCAAAATTGCACTGCATATTCCAAATGAGGCCTACCAATGCTTTGTAAGAGGGAGAATTACATTTTTCTCCTGAATCTATACCTCTCTTTATACAAGACAATACCATGCTGGCTCTGGCTGTTGCCACCTGGCACTGCTGCTACCTTTAAGTTTGTTATCCACCAAAAACTCCAAGATCCCTTTCCAACAGGGATTCACTTACAGGACAATTATACTCACCTTCCCTCCGCTCAGATCTTCATGTTGTAACTTTACCCAGGGTGGAGACCTGAACTGCTAGGTCCTCACCCGGGATTCACAAACCCTTCAGCAGCGTGTTGCAGCAACGCTGCTCTTGTAGGCTCCGCCCCCTCCTCCCCATCGGCGACGAGGCCGATAGGAAGGCACGCTCTGCAACAAGCATACCTTCCTATTGGCCTCGTCGCCGACGGGGAGGGGGGGGCAGAGCCTACAAGAGCAGCGTTGCTGCAAACATGCTGCTGAAGGGTTTGTGAATCACACTTGTGATTACGGGTCCTACCCCGCGACGCACGATGTGTACGAATGAACGTTTCGGGTGATAATCGGCTAGGCCCTTTATCGGCTGATAGGGAAGTTCGGTCTGGGATCGTTGCCCGACCGACCTGGTGGATCTCTTCGTTCGGTTCGGACGATAAAGTGCCTACACATGGGCCGATTATCGGTCGAAACGTTCATTCGCACACATCGTGCGTTGCGGGTGGGACCCCCGATAGCACGTGTGTACGAACCTTTACTTACAGCTGCTAATCAAGTGCCTAGTTATCATGTGCCTCATAGTGATAAATCAGCATGCTTGCCCTCACAGATAGAACAGTCCAGAGTGCACACCTGTCTTAAGTATAAATGGGACGTTCGGTGCCTGTGCAACACCATCCTCAGACGTAACAAACATTTACCAAGTGCAAAGTGCTGGTTAAATAGAATGAAGTGAATGGAGTCAAGTAACAAACAAAAGAAACTTTATTTGACGCCACTCTATTTAAACCAGCACTTGCAATGACAACTCGCGTAAGGGCTACTGACATGTAGATTGACAGTTTTTGAATTTTGAATACCGTGTAGCGGATGTGTGGCACAGCAAAGTAGGCGTGACTTGGCATATGGGCGTGGTTTTTGTGGGTGGGCGTGGCTTTGGTGAGTGGGGCAAAATTTTTGATAATTTTGCATTTATAAACAGTTTTTTTATACAGTTCTCCATTGCTATAAAGCATAAAAACACCTGTTGGTGCAACTGGCACATTAGAAACCCTGCCATACTTCTTTAGAATAACAAGATTGTTTAAGCCTGCCACCACATTAAGGTAGACTCTGTTCAGCAGGGTCCTAACTAATCTAGCTAACTAGTCTAACCTAGTCTAATCTAGTCAACATAACTAACATCTAAATCTAGCCAACTATATGAAATTCCTTTAACAATATCCAACATCATCTTTAGTGGAAGAAAATATTTAAAAAAGCAACTGCAACAAAGTATATGTATGGTAGATCATTTCTGGTGAAATCTGTAGCCCCGTATATCTGTTATTATCTATAAATACAATCATACCAGACAGTTATCCTCTGGCTGCTGACAGCGGTTGTTGTCCTTCGGCAGCAGTTAACAAAGTTATTTTTCTCTGGCTTCTGTCGGCGGTTGTTGTCAGGAGGGCCCTGCACACAAATGGGCCCCGCACATAAGGAGGGTCCTGTACACAAGGAGGGTCCTGCACACAAGGAGGGTCCTGCACACAAGGAGGGTCCTGCACACAAGGGTCCTGCACACAAGAGGGCCCTGCACACAAGGAGGGTCCTGCACACAAGTGGGGTTTCACAATGGAGGGCCCTGACACAAGGAGGGTCCTGCACACAGTGGGGCTCTTACAAATGGAGGGCCTGCATACAAGGAGGGTCCTGCACACAAGGAGAATCCTGCACACAAATGGTCCCTGCACACAAGGAGGGTCCTGCACACAGGAGGGTCTGCACACAAGGAGGGTCCTGCACACAAATGGGTCCCTGCACACAAGGAGGGTCCTGCACACAAATGGTCCTCCAAAACAAAGAGGGTCCTGCACACAAATGGTCCCTGCAAACAAGGAGAGTCCTGCACACAAATTGTCCCTGCACACAAGGAGGGTCCTGCACACAAGGAGGGTCCTGCACACAAGGAGGGTCCTGCACACAAATGGTCCCGCAAACAAGGAGAGTCTGCACACAAATGGTCCCTGCACACAAGGAGGGTCCTGCACACAAATGGTCCCTGCACACAAGGAGGGTCCTGCACACAAGGAGGGTCCTGCACACAAATTGTCCCTGCAAACAAAGAGAGTCCTGCACACAAATGGTCCCTGCACACAAGGAGGGTCCTGCATCAATGAGGGTCCTGCACACAATGGTCCCTGCAAACAAGGGGGTCCTGCACACAAATGGCCTGCAGATAAGAAGGTCCTGCACACAAATGGTCCCTGCACACAAGGAGAGGTTTACACACAAGGAGGGTCCTGCACACAAATGGTCCCTGCACACAAGGAGGGTCTGCACACAAGTGGGGCTCTTCACAAAGGAGGGCCCTGCATCAAGGAGGGCTCTTCATGCAAAGGGGTCATGCATACATACATACATACAAGGAGGACCCTGCACACAAACGGGCCCTGCACGCATATTGGCCAGCATACAGGAGGGCTCTGCACACAAGAGGGCCCTGCACACAAATGGTCCCTGCACACAAGGAGGTCCTGCATGCAAATGGTCCCTGCACACAAGAGGTCCTGCCACACAATGGTCCCTGCACACAAGGAGGGTCCTGCACACAAAGGAGGGTCCTGCACACAAATGGTCCCTGCAAACAAGGAGGGTCCTGCACACAAATGGTCCCTGCACACAAGGAGGGTCCTGCACACAAATGGTCCCTGCACACAAGGAGAGTCCTGCACACAAATGGTCCCTGCACACAAGGAGGGTCTGCACACAAGGAGGGTCCTGCACACAAATGGTCCTGCAAACAAGGAGGGTCCGGCACACTAGTGGGGCTCTTCACAAATGGAGGGCCCTGCAACAAGGAGGATCTGCACACAAGGAGAGTCTGCACAAGGAGGGTCCTGCACACAAGGAGGGTCCTGCACACAAATGGTCCCTGCACACAAGGAGGGTCCTGCACACAAGTGGGGCTCTTCAAAATGGAGGGCCCGCATACAAGGAGGGCTCTTCACGCAAACGGGCCATGCATACAACATACATACAAGGAGGACCCTGCACACAACGGGCCCTGCACCCATTGGCCCAGCTACAAGAAGGGCCTTCATGCACAATGGGCCATACACACACGCCACCTGCTGAGTCTGGGCAAGAGCCGGCTGCTGAGCCTGACAAGAGCTGCTTCTGGTACGGGGGTACTGTGCCCCCACCCTGACACATAACATTACTTACGCACAAGCACTCACCAATCAGCTGCGGAGTAATCCTATAGCTACCAGATAAATCGATATTCGCTACTTCTAATTCCTTTAGCGCAGGTTAAACGTTGCTTGCGCTAGGCAGAGCAAAGTGCACAATTAAGGGGAAAAAAAGGACAAGCTGCAGCCTTTCCCGGAGGTGTGAGCCATGGCAATATTTTCATATTGCTTCATGGTAGGAGCGGCCCTAGATATGGCAAAGGGATTTTTTTCAGTCTACACACAAGTACACTACAAAACTAAAGAAAAAATTGTATCACATGAATATTACACAAATTAATTTGGTAAAAGAACATGTATAGGTTACCTGGATATACACTTTGTTTACTACACATAAAAAAGCTACACCAATATTAAGTGCAAATATGTAGCTTGCTGGCACTATAAGGTCTAAAGTTAGGTCCCACTATATCGAACGCAGTGCATGCAGGATTTTTGCAAGTGCTAAAGTGCGTTAATGTATTGTGATGTTACTGGAACGATTGCAATACGCAAAAAAAGTCGAGCTTTCCAATAGCACATGCTTTTCAGATAGATGCATTAGCAATGGGAATCGGAAGCATGATCTAGCCCTAAACCCTGAATGTCATGCAGTTTAGGAGGATCTACATCCCTGAGTAGTGATGGCCCAGTTCGCGAATCCGAACCCGGATCCGCGGCGGATTTACCTCATCCGCGGACGGCGGATATCGCAGATTTTCCAGCTTTCCGCCTTCAGATTTCCGAACCACGTTTTCGAAAATTTTTGAAATTACGAGGTTTCTCGTATTTTCGAAAATACGGGAAAATACTAAAATCGCAGATTTCGATTTTCGCAGGATCCTCGTATTTCGAAGAATCATCGTATTTTCAAAGAATCATCGTTTTTTTTTGGATTTTAATAGGTTTTAATGGGTCCGCATCGCGAATTTTCAATTTTTTCGAAAGTTCGCTGATCCTCGAGCGGACCGGATTTTGCGAAGTTCGGACATCTCTATCCCTGAGAATAGAAAATATTTCCTTACATAATCGGCTAACAGAATTTTGGCAAATAAAGTCATTACTCTAATTTGTAGAAATAAAGACGCCTGAGGAAGGGGGCAAAGTCTCCCCTTTAGCGTGATGTGGGTTCAGCACAGCATTTAATGTGGTTGAATTTAGAATGTCTCTCTCTGTCTACCTGTATAATTGGAGAAATACAGGGAGATGTAATAAAAGTTCTTATCATTTAAAATGTAGCTAATCAGATATTAAGCTAACATTCTATCTTCTCTCTGGGGGTCCGAGCGATTGATGGGAATTAGACCATCTCTACTGGTGTCATCTACTCTACATTGTTGTCTCTACTCTACTTGTGGTACCTACTCTACATTGTGGTCACCTACTTACTGGTACCTATCTACATTGTGTCTCCTTACTCTACCTTGGGTACCTTATCTACATTGATGTCTCCTTACTCTACCTTGGTGTCACCTTACTCTACATTGTTGTCTCCTTACTCTACCTTGGTGTTACCTTACTCTACATGTGTTCTCCTTACTTACCTTGGTGGTACCTTACTCTACATTGATGTCTCCTTACTTACCTTGGGGTCACCTTACTCAATTGTTGTCACCTTACTCTACCTTGGTGTCACCTTACTCTACATTGTTGTCACCTTACTCTACCTTGGTGTCACCTTACTCTACAGTTGTCACCTTACTCTACCTGGTGTCACCTTACTACATGTGTCACCTTACTCTACCTTGGTGCACTTAATCTACATTGTTGTCACCTTACTACTTGGTGTCACCTACTTCTACAATTGTTGTCACCTACTCTACCTTGGTGTCACCTTACTCTACATGTTGTCACCTTACTCTACCTTGTGTGTCACCTACTCTACATTGTTGTCACCTTACTTCCCTTGGTGTCACCTTTACCTACATTGTTGTCACCTTACCTAACCTTGGTGTCACCTTACGATACATTGTGTCACCTACTCTAACTTGGTGTCACCTTACTCTACATTGTTGTCACTACTCTACCTTGGTGTCACCTTACTCTACATTAATGTCTCCTTACTCTACCTTGGTGTCACTTACTCTACATTGGTGTCACCTACTCTACATTAATGTCTCCTTGCTCACCTTGGTGTCACCTTACTCTACCTTGGTGTCACCTTAACTCACATTAATGTCACCTACTACATTAATGTCTCCTTACTCTACCTTGGTGTCACCTTACTCTACCTTGGTGTCCCCTTACTCTACATAATGTCACCTTACTATACCTTATACAAAAGAAGGAAAAGAGCAGACTGCAGCACTCAATTTAACAAGACTAAAAACAGTACCACTGCTTTGTTTTAAGGACCTGCTATCTCTCCAGATGTACTCTGTCTGACTTCTCTGACTTTACTACGGACTGGTAGATATGCTATAAGTGGGGGGGGTTATAAACACTTGTGTCTCATACTGTAATAGCCCACTAGCATTTGAAAGTCTATACATTTAGCATTGAGATGATGTAGGATGTTTTTTTATGTGTTTATATATAAGTCCCTGCACATTAAAGGATTTTTATTCTTGTGAAATAGTGTTGCAGTCTGCTCTTTTCCTTCTTTTGTATAGTGTATATCAGATTATGCAGATTATTTGCACATCTTACCCACTAGGGTTGTATAATTAGATTAACTTAGTGCCCTACAGCCAATATTTTTGTATACCTTACTCTACCTTGGTGTCACCTTACTATACCTTGGTGTCACCTTACTATAACTTGGTGTCACCTTAATCTACCTTGGTCTCACCTTACTATACCTTGGTGTCACCTTACTATACCTTGGTGTCACCTTACTCTACCTTGGTGTTACCTTACTCTACATTGATGTCCCCTTACTCTACCTTGGTGTCACCTTACTCTACCTTGGTGTCACCTTACTCTACATGTGCCCCTTACTCTACCTTGGTGTCACCTTACTCTACATTGAGGTCCCCTTACTCTACCTTGGTGTTACCTTACTCTACATTGATGTCACCTTAATCACCTTGGTGTACCTTACTCTACATTGATGTCACCTTACTCTACCTTGGTGTCACCTTACTCTACATTGATGTCCCCTTACTCTACCTTGGGTCACCTTACTCTACATTGATGTCCCCTTACTCACCTTGGTGTTACCTTACTCACATTGTTGTCACCTTATCTACCTTGGTGTCACCTACTCTACATTGATGTCACCTTACTCTACCTTGGTGTTACCTTACTCTACATTGATGTCACCTTACCTTACTTGGTGTCACTACTTAAATGATGTCCCCTTACTCTACCTTGGTGGTACCTTACTCTACATTGATGTACCTTACTCTACCTGGTGTCACCTACTCACATTGAGGCCCCTTACTCTACCTGTGGTTACCTTACTACATGATGTCCCCTTACTCTACCTTGGTGTCACCTTTACTCTAAATTGGTGTATCAGGGAACACAATCCTCATCCTATTTTGGTGGTGTCCTCTGACCCTAGACCTTACTCAGAAAGGTCAATTCTGTAAAATAAGTATACGGTTCAATCATTCATTTGACACTTGCTCCTTTCAGATATCACTTGTGGTTTAACAAAAACATTGTATTTTTTTCTTAAAACCCCCTTTGAGGTCATATCAATGGAGGAGCCTTGTTATGCAAATCAGCTTCACACTAGGATTCCCAAGTGTTCTTGCGTTCAGTCTTCCTCCAATGTGGTTGAAAGCTCACTATTTCCCTGGCAGTCATTTACCTATAACAAAAAGGTAACTAATGCTCTAATTCGCTTGGTTGTACACTGTGTACTTGTTTATAATGTTAAAGATCTGCACCGGTTGTTTACCGGAAGGCATCCTTACATGCTTTATATGGTAAAAATTATACAGCAGTTAATTACTGAAAGGTTGTTACTTCCTCTTCTGGACTTCCCCCTTCTTTGTGCTGACTCATAAATTAACGTCTTATGTGGGTAATGAAAAACAATAAAACAGGTATCTGGGTGTTAGCCACATTTTTTGGCATTACCGTACATATGGGTTTTAAATGACTGAAGCTGACTTGATACTTAATCGTGTTTATCCCTCTTATTGACGGTCTGTTGTCTGTTATTGACAAACATATAAGGATCATGTTTGAATGCGGAATGGATGAAGTTTTTGATGTATAAAAACTTTGCAGTAATATTTCATTATGGCACTTACCATAATAATGACATTTAAATAGGGTAAGACAAATTAAAATAGTCGTCAAAGTTAAAAAAAGACATACAGGGTGGTGCTTCAGCCCATAACATCACAGGCATGGCTGCACCAGGAAGCCAATAGCGGCTCTTGGTACACTGCCCTTATCAACGCATATGTCCTACCCACACTGACTAATCTACCCACACTGCCTAATCCTCCTACAATACCTACATACCCACAATGATCTCCTACCCACAATGTCTACCCTATCTACATTGCCTACTCTACCTACAATGCTACCTTACTCGCAATGTCAACCCTATCCACAATGCCTAACCTACTCCAATGTCACCCTATCCACAATGTCTAACCTACTTCCAATGTCTACCCTATCCACAATGCCTAACCTTCTTCCAATGTCTACTCTATCCACAATCCCTAACCTACTTCCAAGTCTACCCTATCCACAATGCCTAACTACTTCAATGCCTAACCCTATCCACAATGCCTAACCTACTTCGATGTCACCACTATCCACAATGCCTAACCTTACTTCCAATGTCTACCCTATACAAATGCCTAACCTACTTCTAATGTTACCTATCCACAATGCCTAACCTACTCTAATGTCTAACCTATCCACAATGCCTAACCTAATTCCAATGTCTACCCTATCCACAATGCCTAACCTACTTCCAATGTCTACCCTATCCACAATGCCTAACCTACTTCCAATGTCTACCCTATCCACAATGCCTAACCTACTTCAATGTCTACCCTATCAACAATGATAACTACTTCCATCCTATCCACAATGCCAACCTCTTACCATGTCTACCCTATCCACAATGCCTAACCTACTTCCAATGTCTACCCTTCCACAATGCCTAACCTACTTCCAATGTCTACCCTATCCACAAGCCTAACCTACTTCCAATGTCTTACCCTATCCACCATGCTAACCTACTCCAATGTCTACCCTATCACAATGCCTAACCTACTTCCAATGTCTACCCTATCCACAATGCCTAACTTCCAATGTCTACCCTATCCCACAATGCTAACCTACTTCCAAGTTACCCTATCCACAATGCCTAACCTACTTCCAATGTCTACCCTATCCACAATGCCTAACCTACTTCCAATGTTACCCTATCCACAAAGCCTAACCTACTTCCAAGTCTACCCTCATACCCTCCTTGTGTGCAGGGACCATTTGTGTGCAGGACCCTCCTTGTGTGCAGGGACCATTTGTGTGCAGGACCCTCCTTGTTTGCAGGGACCATTTGTGTGCAGGACCCTCCTTGTGTGCAGGACCCTCCTTGTGTGCAGGGACCATTTGTGTGCAGGGCCCTCCTTGTGTGCAGAGCCCTCCTTGTATGCTGGGCCAATATGCGTGCAGGGCCCGTTTGTGTGCAGGGTCCTCCTTGTATGTATGTATGTATGCATGACCCCTTTGCATGAAGAGCCCTCCTTGTATGCAGGGCCCTCCATTTGTGAAGAGCCCCACTTGTGTGCAGGACCCTCCTTGTGTGCAGGGACCATTTGTGTGCAGGACCCTCCTTGTGTGCAGGGAGTTTGTTTCACTTTTAGACCTCGGGCCAAGCCCTGATTGGGACTTCCTTGGAACGCTGTAATCACATACATGTCTGAACGCACGGAGCTATGGGGGGTCACTGCAGGTTTGTCTTAAATTAAGTGCTGTTTATCCATTTTGAAGTATTCCACCTTTCTTAAGCAGGCAAGTAGCTATGGAGAACTGAGAAGAGTTTAAACCACATTTTGCGTTACTCAAGACACCCATCTATATGAAATATTTGTGGCTGCCAGTGGTCTGTTTAAATGCATTCCTTGGGAAAAACTTGGTCTGGCAAATTGTACGCGCATTTGAAAAAGCAATCTTCTGCAGGAGTGCCCTTGTCTTGTAATAATAAACACCAGAGAAAAACATTTCATTCATTATAGAAGAGCAGACGATCCTGAAAACCCATATTGACCCATCAGCAGAAAAAACTCATCCCGGTCGATAGCCATGGAGACCACAGACCAATGATCATGACTGTTTTGTTGCTTTACCTGGACAGGTGTACTCTTAGGTTTCCACTGGCTACACAGCCTTTCTACCTGCTGGCTACTTTCGCAATGCAGGAACCTATGGAGAATTACGTCAGAATCCCAACGGAGAACTGTGGAGGGAGAGCAATAGTTGTTTCCCAGAACGATGACTGTGGAACATAGTGTCAGTGACCCAGTTACTGCACAGTGTGATCGCCACAGCAGTCATTGAAGTCGTTCCCGTGCTCCTTGGCAATACAGTACGGACTGTAAAGGGTTTATACTTGCACCTATCCTAATTTTGAGTTGAAATACACATATGGGTACAGGGCCATAAGTCTCAACTTATAAAACGTACTTAAGTGCACGCCCATCCTTAAAATTCTCATTTAATATTTAGGTTCAGCTACCCCACAAACCCCATATTTTGTTCCACAAGATGCCATAGGGACGTTGCCTGACCCGGTCCTTCGTCGCCCTGGCCCCTGCTCAGTTACGAGCTTGTTTTTGACAAGAACAGCAGCCGTGAGGCACTTCTGGTCACGCTGTCCAGGTAATTGGCTTGACATTCCCGTTGCCCCTTTGACTGACACCGTACCAGGAAGCAGAGAGAGTATTGTGGCAGTGCAAGGGCAAAGCAAATGGCTAGAGACCACCCAGACTTGTGCACTGGTCATAACCCACAGGATGGGTGCAGGTGACAACCTGACGGCAATAGTGTAATGGTGACGGGTAAAAGGCAGCTTTACACACGATTATATTTACTAGCAAGGTTCAGTTTTTACCTTAACATGTCTCCCTTGTCCCCACTGAGATTGCCATTTTCCCGTTCCTCGACTGGATTTAGATCCCGAACGATACCCCTTTGTTATCAGCTGGAAAGCAAACTGTATCATTTTTCTGTTTGCACCACCAGGAGAAAATCGTACCTTTTCTCAATCCCATCGAGCAGAGATATCTTTGGTTTCTACGCCTCGCGCAGAAACACTGCGGCTATAGATAACACTGGAGAGCCCGATCACCCCTGGGGTTCCACATGCGCCAGCCCACTGCCCTCTAAAACAACAGGGAACTTGGGTGATTCCCCCCACTCAGAAAATTTTTTTGTGTTGTTTGGGGTGGGGTGTGTGTTTTTTTGTTTTGAAACACATTGTTTAACTTTTATTTTTTTTTTTTGGTTGTATTTTTTTTTTTTTCGTTTTAACTCGTAAACAAGTCCCAGTTTGAATTGAATTAAAGGTATCTTTCTCTAAAACTTTTTTCAAATTTAAAATTTAGCTGTAGATTTGCGAAATCATCCGTCGAATCACAGAATTTACAAGGAAGACCCTTCACTCTAGAACCCTTGAATTATTGTATATTATGTTTGGTTAAAGGAAATCTGTGTTATTTATACATTGGTGTTTACTTATTTATAACTATCAGACCAATAAAAGAAACCTTTCAGATAGTTTATGCCTTATCCTTAAGGACGTGTACCCCTATCTTCCTCACCTTGTGTCTTTTACTAAAGTTTTTATTTTCCTTGTTTCGTTTTTTTTTCCTGTCATTTGTAAATAGTATTTCATCACTTTTCCGAGTCTCCTCCTACTGGATTTTTATCTATAGTAAGGATCTCCTCCCACTGTTTCTTCATCCTATAGTAAGTAGTCCTCCTCCCACTGTTCTTCATCCTATAGTAAGAGGGATTCTCCTCTCACTGGGACTTCATCTATAGTAAAGGAGTCTCCTCCCACTGTCTTAATCCTATAGTAAGGAGTCTTCTTCCACTGATTTCCTCCTTATAAGGAGTCCTCCTGCTGCGCCGTCGACCCCGCCCACGCCTCGCTGCTCGTCTACGCTCCGGCGCTGAGGGGTGGTGGGGTGGACGTGTGTTTCCTCTCAATGTCCTGCATCCCTCTAGTTAGGAGTCTCCTCAACTGAATTTCCTCCTAGAAAGGAGTCGCCTCTCACTGGTCCGTAAGCCTATAGTAAGAGTCCTCCTCTCATCTGACAGCATCCTAGATCAGGAGTTTCCTCCCCACTGGTCTTCATCCTATATTAAGGAGTCTCTCTCCTCCTCCTCACTGGATTGCATCCTACTAGTAAGGAGTCTCCTCTCACCGATTTCATCCTATAGTAAGGGTCTCCTACCTACACTGGTCTTCACCCTATATAAGGATTCTTCCGCCCCCACTGGAGTTCATTCCTATAGTAAGGAGCTCCTCCCAGTGATTGCATCCTCTAATAAGGAGTCCTCCTCCCACTGGATTTCATCCTATATACGGAGTGTCCCTCTCACTGGATTTCACATTCAATCTTGATAGTAAGGATCTCCTCCCCTGGTCTTCATCCTATAGAAGGAGTCTCCTCCCCCTGGTCCTCATCCTATAGTACGGGATTCCCTCTCCTCCCACTGATTTCATCTTATAGTAAGGCGAAAGTCTCCATCCACGGGTCTCATCTATATTAAGGAGTCCCCTCCCACTGGTCCTATTCCTATAGTAAGGGAGTCTCCTCCCACTGGCCTTCAATCCTATAGTAAGGAGTCGCCTCCCACGAAATTTCATCCTATAGTAAGGAGTCTCCCCACTGGATTTCATCCTATAGTAAAGGATTTCTCCGCCCACTGGATTGCTCCTTAATGAGTTTCTCCCACTGATGTTCAACCCTATATTAAGTTGTTCTCCTCCCCTGGACTTCATCCTTGTAAGGAGTCCTCCTCCACTGGATTTCATCCTATATGTAAGGAGTCTCCTCCACTGGATTGCATCCTAAATACCCTCCCAGCTGTATTTCAACCTATATAAGGAGTCTCCTCTCACGGGTCTCATCCTTATTTAGGAAGACTCCTCCCACTGGTTGTTCTCCTATATAAGGAGTCTGCTCCCACTTGTCTTACATCCTATAGCAAGGAGTCTCGCTCCCACTGGTTCTTCATCCTCTATTAAGGTATTCTCCTTCCCCTGGACTTCTTCCTATAGTAGTTGTCTCCTCCCACTGGACTTCATCCTATTAGTAAGAGTCTCCTCCACTGGATTCATACTAAGTAAGGATCTCCTCCCACTGATCTTCATCCTATAGTAGGAGTCCCCCCCCTGGTCTTCATCCTATAGTAAGGAGTCTCCTCCCACGGATTTCATCCTATAGTAAGAGTCTCCTCCCACTGGTCTTTCATCCTATATAAGGAGTCCCCCTCTCACTGGTCTTCATCCTATAGTAAGGAGTCTCCTCCCACTGGTCTTTCATCCTATAGTAAGGAGTCTCCTCTCACTGTATTTCATCCTCAAGTAAGGAGTCTCCTCCCATGGGTCTTCATCCTATATAAGGAGTCTCCCTACCACGGGATTTCATCCTATATAAGGAATCCCTCCCCTGGTCTTCATCCTATAGTAGTAGTCCTCCTCTCACTGGATTTCATCCTATATTAAAGGATCTCCTCCACTGGTCTTCATCCTATCATTAAGGAGTCCCTCCTACCAGGATTTCATCCTATAGTAGGAATCTCCTCTCACTGGTCTGTCATCCTATGTTTAGAGTCTCCCCTCAAGACTGGATTTTCATCCTATCCTAGGAAGTCCGCCCTCTCACTGGTCTTTCATCTATAGTAAGGAGTCTCCTCTCCCTGACTGCATCCTATAGTAAGGAGTTTTCCTCCCACTGGTCCTTCATCCATTAGGAGTCTCTCCGCACTGGATTGCACCTATAGTAACAGGATTTCTCGCTCTCACCGATTTCACCTATAGTAAGAGTCTCCTACCACTGGTCTTCACCCTATAGTAGGATTCTCCTCCCACTGGATTTCATCCATAGTAAGGAGTCTCCTCCCATTGGGATTCATCCTATAATAAGGAGTCTCCTCCACTGGATTGCATCCTATAGTAATGAGTCTCCTCTCACTGGTCTGCATCCTATATTAAGGAGTCTCCTCACGGTCTTCATCCTGATAGTAAGGAGTCTCCTCCCACTGGATTTCATCCTAATGTAAGGAGTCTCCTCCCACTGGATTTATCATCCTATAATGATTTCCTCCTCCCCTGTGATTTCACAACCTATAGTAGGATTCTCCTTCACTGGTCTTCATCCTATAGTTAGTAGACTCCTCCCACTGTATTTATTCCTATATAAGGAGTCTGCTCCCACTGGTCTTGGGGGCATCCTATAGTAGGAGTCTCCTCCCACTTGTCCTTCATCCTAATAGTAAGGATCCTCCTCCCAACTGGACTTCATCCTATAGTCAGTTGTCTCCTCCCACAAGTACTTCATCCTATAGTAGGAGTCTCCTCTCCCACTGGATTTCATCCTATATGTCAGGGTCCCCGCCCACTGATCGTCATCCTATAGTAAGTAGGCCTCCTCCCACTGGATTTCATCCTATATACGGATTCTCCTCCCACTGGGGATTTCAACCTATGAGGAGTCTCCTCTCAACTGGTCTTCATCCTCTATAGTTATGAGTCCTCCTCCCACTGGATTTCATCCTATAGTCAAGATCTCTCCCACTGTCCTTCATCCTATAGTAGGAGTCTCCTCCCACTGGTTCTTCTCCTATAGTAACGAGTCTCCCTCACTGGATTCATCCTTTATGAAGGAGTCTCCGCCAACTGGTTTCACATCCTATAATGCAGTCTCACTCCCACTGGATGTTCACCTACTCTTTTATTAAAAGGATCTCTCTCACTGGTCTTCATCTATAGTTTTAGGAGACTCCTCCCCTGTATTTTTATCCTAAAGTAGAGTCGCTCCCCCTTGGTCTTCAGCCTATAGTAAGGAGTCCCTCCTCCACTGGTCTTACATCCTATCTAAGCCGAGTCTCCTCACCCCTGGTCTTCATCCTATAGTAAGAGTCCTCCTCCCACTGGATGTCATCCTATAGTTAAGGAGTCCTCCTCCCACTAGTCTTCATCCTATAGTAAGGAGTCTCCCTACCACTGGATTTCATCCTATAGTAAGGATCTCCCCCACTGTTTTCAATCTATAATAAACGAAGTCCTCCTCCCACATGAATTTCAATCTATGTAAAGGAGTCTCCTCTCACTGTCTTCCTCCTATATTTATTAGTCTCCCTCCCACTGGATTTTCATCCATAGTAGGAGTCTCCTCCCACTGGTCTTCATCCTATAGTAGGAAGTCTCCTCCACTGTATTCATCCCTATAGTAAGGAGTCTCCTCACCACTGGATTTCATCCTTTAAGGAGTCTCCTGGCCACTGGATTTCAACCTATAGTAAGGAGTCTGCCCTCTCACTGGGTCATTCATCCGATAGTTAGGAGTCTCCTCCCACTAGTAATATTTTTGATCCTATCGTAAGGATCTGCTCCCACTTGTCTTCATCCTATAGTAAGGAGTCCCTCCTCACCACTGGTCTTCATCCTATAGTAAGGAGTCTCCTCCCACTCGATCTTCATCTATAGTAAGGAGTCTCCTCCCACTTGTTAGTTCATCCTAATAGTAAGAGTCTCCTCCCACTGGATTTCATCCTATAGTAATCGCAGTCCTCCTCCACTGGTCTCATCCTATAGTAAGGAGTCTCCTCTCACATGGTCTCATCCTATAGTAAGTATTCTCCTCCCACTGGTCTTCATATCCTAATAGTACGGATCTCCTCTCACGGATTTCATCCATATATAAGGAGTCTCCTCCCACTGTCTTCTCCTATAGTAAGGATCCTCCTACCACGGGATTTCATCCTATAGTAGGAATCTCCTCCCACTGTGTCTTCATCCTATAGTAAGGAGTCTCCTCTCACTGGATTTCATCCTATAGTAAGTATTCTCCCTCCCACTGTCTTCATCCTATAGTAGGATTCTCCTACACGGATTCATCCTCTATAGGTAATCCCTCTCACTTGTCTTCATCCCTATATTTAGAGTCTCCCTCAGACTGAGATTTCACCTATACTAGGAGTCGCCTCTCACTGGTTCTTCATCCTAAGTACGGAGTCTCCTCTCACTGGACTTCATCCATATAGTAAGGAGTTTCCTCCACTGTGCTTCATCCTATTTCCAGGAGTTCCTTCTCCTCCCAACTGGATTGCATCCGATATTAAAGGAGTCTCCCTCTCACCGGATTTTCATCCTATGTAAGGAGTCTCCTACCACTGGTCTTCACCCTATAGTAAGGATTCTTCCTCCCACTGGTATCCTCCTATCGTAAGGGAGTCCCTCCTCCATTGGATTTCATCCATACTAGGATTCTCCTCCCACTGATGTCATCCTATAGTAAGTAGAGTCTCCTCTCATGTTCTTTCATCTATAGTAAGGAGTCTCCCTCCCACTGGTCTGTCATCCTATAGTAAGGAGTACCTCTCCACTGGAATTTTCATCCTATAGTAAGGAGTGTCTCCTCCCACTGGAGTTCACCTATAATGAGTTTCCTCCCACTGATTTCATTCAACTATAGTAATGAGTCTCCTCTCACTGGTCCTTCATCCTATAGTTAGGAGACTCCGCCCACTGTTATTTTATCCTAAGGAGGAGTCTGCTCCCACTGGTCTTGCATCCTATCGTAAGGAGTCTCCTCCCACGGTCTTCATCCTAAGTAAGGAGTCCTCCCTTCCCCCTGACGTTCATCCTATAGTAAGTTTGTCTCCTCCCACAGACTTCATCCTATAGTAAGGAGTCTCCTCCCACTGGAATTTCATCCGATAGTAAGGAGTCTCCTCCACTGATCTTCATCTATAGTCAGTTAGTCTCCTCCCACTGGATTTCATCCTATAAATAAGATCTCCTCCCACTGGATTTCAACCGATATTCAGGAGTTCTCCTCTCAACTGTCTTCATCCTTAGTTAGGATTCTGCTCTCCCCACTGGATTTCATCCTATAGTAAGGACGTCTCCTCCACTGGTCTTCATCCTATAGTAAGTGAGTCTTCCTCCCCTTGGTCTCAATCCTTAGTAAGGAGTCCTCCTCACCACTGGATTTCTCCTTAGTAAGGAGTCTCCTCCCACTGTATTTCATCCATAATGAGTCTTCCTCCCACTGGATTCAACCTTAGTAAGGAGTCTCCGCTCCTGGTCTTCATCCTATAGTTTAGCGACTCCTCCCACTGGATTTTATCCTATGTAAGGAGTCTGCTCCACTGGTCTTCTCCTATATTACGGAGTCTCCTCCACTGGTCTTCATCTATAGTAAGGAGTCCTCTCCCCTGCTTCATCCTATATGTAAGGAGTCGCCTCCCACTGATTGTTCATCCGATAGTAAGGAGCTCTCCCACTAGTCCTTCATCCTATAGTAAGGAGTCTCCTACCCACATGTTTCATCCGATAGTAAAGGAGTCCTCGCCCCCACTGTTTTCACTATAATAAGGATTCTCCCTCCCACTGAATTTCAATCTATAGTAAGGAGTCTCCTCTCACTGGGCCTTTCACCTATCTTTAGTAGTCTCCTCCCACTGGATTTCATTTCATCCTATGTAAGGATCTCTCCCACTGGTCTTCATCCTCTAGTAAGGAGTCTCCTCCCAAACTGATTTCATCAAATCCTATATTAAGGAGTCTCCTCCCACTGGAATTTCAATCCTATATTAGGAGTCTCCGCCACTGTTTTCACCTATAGTAAGGCGAGTCTCCTCTCCTGGTCTTCAATTCCTATCGTTAGGATCTCCTCCCACGGTCTTTTGATCCTATAGAGGAATCTTGGCTCCCACTGGTCTTCATCCTATAATTAAATGAGTCTCCTCACCCAACTGGTCCTTCATGCCTATAGTAAGTATCTCCTCCCACTGGGACTTCATCCTATAGGAAGTGTCTCCTCCCACTGTATTTCACCTATAGTAAGATCCTCCTCCCACTGGATTTTCATCCTATAGTAAGGAGTCTGCTCCTCCCACTTGTCTTCACTATATAAGAGGTCTCCTTCCGATGATTGCATCCTATAGTAAGGAGTCAGTCCTCCCCTTGTCTTCATCCTATAGTAAGGAGTCTCCTCCACTGGAATTTCTCCTATAATAAGGAGTCTCCTCCCACTGGTCTTCATCCTATATTCAAGAGTCTCCTCCCACTGGTCTTCATCCCTATAGTAAGAGTCTGCCTCCCACTGGATTCATCCTATAGTAGAGTCTCCTCCCACGGGCTGTCATCCTATAGTAAGGATCTCCTCCAACCTTGTCCTCAATCCTATAGTAACGGAGTCTCCTCCCCTAGTTTCATCCTATATAAGGAGTCTCCTCCCACTGGATTTCATCCTTTAGTAAGGAGTCTCCTCACACTGGTCTTTCAGCCATATTAGGATCTCCCGCCCACTGGTTTCATCATCCTATAGGAAGGAAGTCTCCTCTCACTGGTGTTCATCCTTAGTAAGGAGTCTCCTCCAGCTGTCCCTTCACTCCTAATAATTAAGGAGTCCTCCTCCCACTGGTCTTCGATCCTTTTAAGTAAGGAGTCTCCTCCCACGGGTCTCATCCTATATAGTAAGGTAGTCTCTCTCACTGGATTTCCAATGAGTCTCATTCTAATCGATCTAGCCAGTCAGTATGTCCAGGGCTTAATTAGTAAATAACAAAAATGTTAGCTATTATTGATCTGCTCTGAAGGTTTCATTCGTGACTTTTCCATTTCCTTTCAGAATAGGTAATTATATGCCCCTAAATGGCTTACCGGTTTTCCCTTCCATATAAGACTATAAAAAAATTACACCACACACCATCTCGGCCTTTTTTCGTGGCAAAGGAGGGCCCGTAACCTTAACCTTAACCTTAGGACCCTCGTTATTTTAAATATATTTAAACAAAGTAAAACAAGTTTCGTGGCAAGAAGTCCCCTCTCTGCCCCAGGAATGGCTTTTATCCACCATTTTGCCGTCCTTCAATGAGGGCCCCTGAGAGTCGTGGAGGATGACCTGGACCCCACCACCTGGCCACACCCCCGGGCCTTCTCTCTTCAAACCGTGCGCCCCCACGGTAAGGTCTGTACCCCGGAGCCTCAAAGGGCTGACTTTCCACACCTGGCTCTCCTCCTCCTGGCTCACTTTTCCTCCTGTTGGTTCTTTTTCTTTCCTCCATTCGATATATCTTGAATGACCTGAAATGATAGTACTTAAAACAAACGTAATGGGTGGAGGGAAAGGAAAGGTACAAGTTAGTATTCTGCATCCTTCCCGCTGTGGCCTGTTTTATGCTCCACTTGCCCTTTGTTTGCTGGCCCCTCCTTCGTTTCTTCTTGCGCAGCCTATGAATTCCTAGATCTTGTTGCCCCTCCTACCCCTTCCCCCACCCTCCCCTAGCTAGACCTTAGCCAAGTGAGGGTACACAAAGTAAGGGGGAAGCGGGTAAGGAAGGATATGCACTGCAGCATTATGGCCTTTGTGCCTCATTTTTAGAATTTTAACTAACTTGAGAAATGCATTGCCACACGGCTGTGCTGATCAGAGGTCCCTTCATTATCCTCACCCCTGCCGCTCTGTACTATGTTATTTCTATCAGTGTAACTATTAAGGGGTAATATAACAGGGGATGCAGATGGAATTGCAATCTGTAAGGTACCTTCGAATGTTCGGGCACAGTGCAAGCGATATTTATGATACTTGGCAATTTAAAAGTCAATCTTGTGGAGCTTGTTACAGAATTGAGCTAAACTTTGGAATTTACAAGTCAAAAAAGAGTTATACGCGTCCCGTAAGATCACATATATCAATGAAATAAATCCCATTTACCAAGCGTATGTTATAGAGGCCACGTGGCACCGTAAAATAACACTATCACACTTTGTGTATATTTAGGGTTTTTGGGGGAAAGGTTTCTTACATTAGAAGCATAAGTCCACATTTGTAAACCACACTCTTAGATAGGTAGGTTACAGTTTGGGGGCACCTTATGGGTAGGGTAGGCATTGTGGGCAATGGCACCTGAAAGAGAATAGCTCTAAGGCTGCCCCCTCATACATGAGTGTTGGCAGCACCAGAGCCATTTTGTGGTGTAGATTTTCCTTTCCTGGGTAGTCAGTGCCCTGAGTAATTTGTCTTATGGACGGGGGCACCCATGATTGTGGGTAAAGTAGGCATTGTAGGTTGGGTAGGCATTGTTAAGTTGGTAGGCATTGTAGGTTGTTAGGCATTGTAGGTTGGGTAGGCATTGTAGGTTAGTTAGGCATTGTAGGTTGGGTAGGCATTGTAGGTTTGGGTCGACATTGTAAGGATGGGTAGCATGGTAGGTTTGGTTAGGCATTGTAGGTTAGTTAGGCATTGTAGGTTGGGTAGGCATTGTCGGTTGGTAGGCATTGTAGGTTGGTTAGGCATTGTAGGTTAGTTAGGCATTGTAGGTTGGGGTAAGGCATTGTATGGTTGGGTAGGCCTTTTCGGTTGGGTGAGGCATTGTAAGTTGGTTAGTCCATTGTAGGTTTGGTAGGCATTTGTAGTTTCTTTAGGCCTTGGTGAGGTTTGGGTAGGCATGGTAGGTTGGTAGGCATTATAGGTTGTGTAGTGCCTTGTAGGGTTGGTTCTGCTTGTAGGTTGGTTAGGCATTGGTAAGGTGGGTAGGCATTGTAGGTTAGTTAGGCATTGTAGGTTGGTTAGGCATTGTAGTGTGAGGCATTGTAGGTTGGGTAGGCATTGTAGGTTGGGTAGGCATTGTAGGTTAGTTCGGCATTGTGGGTTTTTGGTAGGCATTGTTAGTTTGGGTAGGCATTGTAGGGTTGGGTAGGCCTGGTAGGTGGTTAGGCATTGTAGGTTGGGTAGGCATTGTAGGTTGGGTGGCATTGGTAGGTTGGGTAGGCATTGTAGGTTGGTTAGTCATTGTAGGTTGTGTAGGCATTGTATTGTTTGGTAGGCCATTGTAGGTTGGGTAGGCCTTGTGGTTGGGTGGCATTGTAGTTAGTTAGGCATTGTGCCACTGTCAGCTCCTGGTGTAGCCATGGCAGTAATGTTATCTGCTGATACTTCTTATCGCCAGACATTAGCTGGCATTAAAATGTGTCACAATCATTTGCTGATATCGGCATATATTACACAGTTTGCGCAGGAGCATTGAAACTCTCTGTGCCATCGGCCTGCATGTCCTTTATTTAACTGTGATAACTATTTTAATTCGTCTTACCCTATCCCTTTAATTAAATGTTATTGACATAATTCTGCCCCGTAAATATGGTTGCACAATTGAATGCGTCAAAAACGAATGTATTCAAAAATTATATTGATATATTTGTCAATAAAAAACTTGTGGGTAAGTTAGACATTGTAGGTAGAATAGGCATTGTTGTGGGTAATCATAGTAACATAGTAATTGAGGTTGAATAAAGACATACGTCCATCACGTCCAACTTCCCTCACAATTCTATTTAACCCAGCCTAACAGTTGATCCAGAGAAAGGCAACAAAACCCACACAATATAAGGGAGGGAAAAATTCCTTCTGACTCAACAGTGCAATCGAAATTTCCCTGGATCAACAAGAACTGCAAGTTGGTAGGCTTTGTGGATAGGGTAGGCATTGTGGGTAATTATAGGCATTGTTTTTGGATAAAGTGGGTACACACATCAGGGATATAGGACCCGATGGTACCGATGGGATTGGCTCTATATCTGCTAATGGTGTGTACAGCCGAAAGGGGCGAAACTGGCCTGGTAGGCTGAGGGGCCCTCCAGTTCACCAGCCAGTGTAAAGTCAGCCGTCCAGTTCACCAGCCGCTACAGTCAACCTCTTTAGTTCACCAGCGAGTGGTCAGTCCACCACACCCACTTACACAAACCACACTTCGCATGCCACAGAAAGATGCTTTACTGGTAAGTATTTGTTTCAGGTGTCAAGATGTATAGTAACAATGTCTGTGTGATGATTAATGATTTGGGGTAGACATTGGAAGTAGGTTAGGCATTGTGGATAGGGTAGGCATTGGAAGTAGGTTAGGAATTGTGTGGGGTAGGGTAGACAGTTGGAAGTAGGTAGGCATTGTGGATAGGGTAGACATTGAGTAGGTTTAGGCATTGTGGAGTAGGTAGACATTATAATGTAGGTGGTTAAGAGGCCATTGTGGATATAGGTTAGACATTAGAAGAAGGTTCAGGTTGTGGATAGGTAGACATTGAAGTAGGTTAGGCATTGTGGATAGTGTAGACATTGTAAGTTAGGTTAGGCATTGTGGATATGGTAGACATTGACGTATGTTTAGGCCTTGTGATAGGGTAGATTGGAATTATTTAGGCATGGTGGATAGGGTAGACATTCATAGGTTAGGCATTGTGGATAGTAGAACATTGGAATTAGGTTAGGCCATTGTGGATAGGGTAGGACCTTTTCGAAGTAGTTTAGGAGCATTGTGATCAGGTTGAACATTAGAATTAGGTTTCAGGCCATTGTGGATTTGGTTAGACGATTGGAATTGTTAGGCGGTTCTGACTAGGTAGACATGGAAGTAGGTTATGCATTTGGGATAGTTCGACATGAGAAGTTAGTTAGGGCACTTGTGGATAGGGTAGACATAGGAAGTCTTTCGGCATCATTGTGGATAGGGTAGACATTGAAGTAAGGTTAGGCATTGGGTAGGTTAGACATTAAGAATAGGTTAGTCATTGATCGGATCGTGTCGTACTCACTTGGCAAGTAGGTTCGGCCATTGTTGGATAGGTGTAGACATTGGAAGTTAGTTAGGCATTGTGGATAGGGTAGACATGGAAGTAGGTTGGCAATTGTGGTAGGGTAGACTTTGACGTAGGTTAGGCATTGGGATGGGTAGACATTGGAAGTAGGTTAGGGGGGGGGGTTATTGTGGATAGGTAGACATTGGAATAGTTAGCAGTTGTGGATAGGTTAGACTTAGAAGTAGTTTAGAGCATTGTGATAGGTAGACATTGGAATAGGTTCGGCATTGTTGATAATGTTAGACTTGGAAGTAGGTTAGACATTTTGGGATAGGGTAGACATTGGAAGTAGGTTAGAGGGCAGTGTGGATGGGGGTGACATTGGAAGTAGGTATGCAATTGTGGATAGGGTAGACATTGGAAGTAGGTTAGGGCCATTTTGGATGGTGTAGACATTGGAAGTAGGTTAGACAGTGTGGATAGGTAACATTGGAAGTAGTGGTTAGGCATGTGGATAGGGTAGACATGGAAGTAGGTTAGAGCATTGTGGATCGTTATACATTGCGAGTAAGGTAGGTCATTGTAGGTAGAGTGGCAATGTAGATTAGGTAGACACTTGGTGGGTAGGAGATGCATTGTGGGTAGATGTTTAGTATTGTGAGGAGAATAGTGCAGTGTGGGTGAGTAGTCATGTGGGGTAGACATATGCGTTGAATAGGGCAGTTAAACGTCAAGCCGCTATTGGCTTCCTAGGTGCCGCCTGCCTGTGATGTTATTGCTGAATCACCACCCTGTAGTCTTTATTTAACTTTACAGACTATTTTTAATTTGTCTTTACCCTATTTAAATGTCATTATTTGGTTAAGTGGCCATATTAAAATTAACGCCTGCGTGCAACAGTTTTATACATCAAACAAAGACTTCATCCTTTCCGCATTCAAACATGATCCTTATATGTTTGTCACTAACATGACCAACAGACCGTCAATAAGAGGGATCAACACGATTAGTATCCAAGTCCTGCTATGCAACTTCAGTGCGGGTTTAAAACCATATGTACGGTATGCCAAAATAAGTGTGCAACACCCAGTACCTGTTTTAATGTTTTTTCATTACCCACATAAGAACTTATAATTTTGAGTCAGCACAAGAATGGGGAAGTCCGAAGAGAAGTAACAACCTTTCCGTAATTAACTGCTGTATATTTTTACCATAAAAGCATTAAGGATGCTTCCGGTAACACACGGTGCGATCTTTTAACCATTCAAACCCAGTACCACAGTGTAACAAGCGAATTAAGAGCATAAGTTACCTTTCTTGTTATAGGTAAATGACTCCATGAGAAATATTGAGCTTTCAACCACATTGGGTAGGAAGGCTGAACGCAAGACACTTGGGAATCCTAGTGTGAAGCGATTTGCATAACAAAGGCTCCCTCCCATTGATATGACCCACAGGGGGTTTTAAGAAAAAAATAAACAATGGTTTTGTTAACGCCACAAGTGATCATCTGAAAAGGAGCAAGTGTCAAATGAATGTTGTAACGTATACTTATTTTTACGAATTTGACCCTTTCTGAGTAGGTCTGAGGGTCAGAGGGACAACCACCAAAATAGGATAGGAGTTGGTTGCCCCTGATACCAAACCATTTAGAGTAAGGTGACACCAAGGTAGAGGTAAGGGGAACCTCAATGTAGAGTAAGGTAACACCAAGGTAGAGTAAGGGGACTCAATGTAAGAGTAAGGTGACACCAAGTTAGAGTAAGGTGACCTCAATGTAAGTAGTAAACAGGTAAAAGGGGCCAATGTAGAGTAAGGTGTACACTGTAGACAAATGTAGAGTAGGTAACACCAATGTAAGTAAGGGACATCCATGTAGAGTAGAAGGTGACGTAGGACCAATTAAGGTAAGTAAAGGGGTAAGGCTCAGTTTAGAGTAATGAACCAAGGGTAGAGTAACAGGGCACATCAATGTAGTAAGGTATTACCCCAAGGTAGAGTAAGTGTATCATCACTGTTAGATTAAGGTAAACCAAGGTAGAGTAAGGACATCATGTAGTAAGGTAACACCAAGGTAGAGTACGGGCCAGTCAATGTAAGTAAGGTGACACCAAGGTAGAGTAGGGACTCATTAAAGAATACAAGGTAGATAGGTGAACGTAAAATGGCAGAGAGAAGTACACCAAGGTATAGTCGGACACAAGTGACACCAAGGTGAACAAGGTACAATAGTAAGAAGTGAGACCAGGTAGAGTAAGGCTGGAACACCAAGTTAGATAGGAATCAATGTAGTAGGTACAGGATAGGGCATCTTTGTGGGCAAGGTAGGTAGGTAACATTAAGTGGACACAGGTAGAGTAAGGTGCATTTAGGGGACACCCCAGTAGAGAATGACATATAGAGTAAGGTGACACCAAGTAAGATAAGTGTGACACCAAAGTTATAGTAAGGTACCACCAAGTAGAGTAGGGACATCAATGTAGATAGGTGACACCAAGTATAGTAGGTGACACAATGGTACTATTAGGTACACCAAGGTAGATTAGGACATCAATGTAAGTAAGATGACACCAAGTAGAGTAAGGTGGTGACACCAAGGTGATAATGTGGTGATATCACCAAGGTAGAGTCAGTGAGACATCAATGTAGAGTAAGGTGCACCAAAGTTAGTAGTAAGGTGACACCAAGGTAGAGTACGGTGGAGACACAAGGTATAGTAGGTGACACCAGGTAGAGTAAGGGGACATCAATGTAGAGTAAGGTACACCAAGGTAAATGTAGAGTGACCCCAAGGTAGATGTGACATCAAGGTAAGTAAGGTGACACCAAGGTAGAGTAAAGGGTGACACCAAGGTAGAGTAAGGTGCACCAAGGTTAAGTAAGGTGACACAGGTAGTAAGGGGAATCAATGTTAGATTAGAGTGACACATAGAGTAAGGGCACCCAAGGTAGAGTAAGGGTGACCCAAGGTAGAGTAAGGTAGACACCAAGTGTAGATAGGTGACACAGGTATAGTAAGGTACACCAAGGTATAGTAAGGTGACACCAAGGTAATAGTAAGTAGTGGACACCAAGGTAGATTAAGGTGAACACCAAGGTAGAGTAAGGTATACACCAAAATATTGCTGTAGGGCACTAAGAAGTTTCTAATTATACAACCCAGTGGGTAAGTATGTGCAAATAATCTGCATAATCTGATATACACTATAACAAAAGAAGGAAAAGAGCAGACTGCAAACACTATTTCACAAGAATAAAAATCCTTATGTGCAGGGACTATATAATAAAACACATAAAAAAAACATCCTACATCACTCTCTCAATGCTAAATGTATAGACTTTCAAATGCTAGTGGGCTATTACAGTATGAGACACAAGTGTTAAACCCCCCCACTTAGAGAATATCTACCAGTCCGTAGTAAAGTCAGAAGAAGTCAGACGAGTACATCGGGAGTATAGCAGGTCCTTAAAACAAAGCAGTGGTACTGTTTTTGATCTTGTTAAATGAGTGCTGCAGTCTGATCTTTTCCTTCTTGTATAGGTAGTAATGAGAGATAAGGGTGACACCAATTAGATATGAAATATGTTGAGTAAGGTGACACCCAAGGTAGAGTAAGGTGACACAGGAAGAGCATTATTTAATAGACACCAAGGTAGAGTAAGGTGACACCAAGGTAAGGAGAGTAATGAGGAGTACAGGCAACAATGTAGAGTAAGGTGACACCAAGGTAGAGTAAGGTGACGAGACAATTAAGTTTAGGATTAAGGTAGTACTCCCAAGGTAGAGTAATGATGCACCATGTAATGTAGAGTTAACACCAAGTAGAGTAGATGACAACATGGTAGAGTAAGGTGAAGACTAATGTAAGCGTAAGTGTAGAGTAAGGTGACACCCCCCAAGGTAGAGTACGGTGACACCACGGTACGAGTAAGGTGACACCAAGGTAGAGTAAGTTGACAACAATGTAGAGTAAGGTGACAACCAAGGTAGAGTAAGGTGACAACAAGTTAGAGTAAGGTGACACCAAGGTAGAGTAAGGTGACAACAATGTAGAGTAAGGTGACACCTAAGGGTAGAGTAAGGTGAGACCATGGTGAGCAGGTTAGCACCAAGGTAGAGTAAGGTGACAACAATTTCGAGTAAGGTGACACCAAGTAGAGTAAGGAGACAACAATGTAGAGTAAGGTGACACCAAGTGTAGGAGTAGGTGACAACAATGTAGAGTAAGGTACACCAAGTAGAGTAAGGAACAACAATGTAGAGTAGATGACACCAAGGTAGAGTGGATCTAATTCCCATCAATCGCTCGGACCCCCAGAGAGAAGATAAGAATGTTAGCTTTAATATCTGATTAGCTACATTTTAAATAATAAGAACTTTTATTACATCTCCCTGTATTTCTACAAATTATACAGGTAACAGAGAGAGACACATTCTAAATTCACCACATTAAATGCTGTGCTGAAACCACACATAACGCTAATAGGGGACTGTGCCCCCTTCCTCAGCGTCATTTATTTCTACCAAATTAGAGGTAATGACTTATTTGCCAAAATTCTGTTAGCCGATTATGAAGGAAATATTTTCTATTCTCAGGATAGAGATGTCCGAACTTCGCAAAATCCGGTCCGCTCGAGGATCAGCAGAACTTTCGAAAAAAATTGGGAAAAATTCGCGAGCGGACCCATTAAAAACCTTTAAAAATCCAAAAAACGATGATTCTTGAAATCACGTGATTCTTCGAAAATACGAGATCCTGCGAAAATACGAAATCTGTCTGATTTCTAGTATTTTCCCGTATTTTCGAAAATACGAGAAATCCTCGTAATTTCAAAAATTTTCGAAAACGTGGTTCGAAAAGTCTGAAGGCGGAAAGCTGGAAAATCTGCGATATCCGCCGTCCGCGGATGAGGTAATCCGCCGCGGATCCGGTTCGGATTCGCGAACTGGGCCATCACTACTCAGGGATGTAATCCCCTAACTGCATGACATTCAGGGTTTTTAGGGGCTAGATCATGCTTCCCGATTCCCATTGCTAATGCAATTCTATCTGAAAAGCATGTGCTATTGGAAAGCTCGACTTTTTGTGCGTATTGCAATCGTTCCAGTAACATGCACAATACATATAACGCACTTTAGCACGTTGCAAAAATCCTGCATGCACTGCAGTTCGTATTAGTGGGACCTAACTTTACATACCTTATATCCAGCAAGCTCATATTTGCACTTAATATTGGTGTATGTCATTTTTTTATTGTAGTAAACAAAGTGTTATATCCAGGTAAACCTATACATGTTCTTTTACCAAATTAATTTGTGTAATATTCATGTGATACCATTTTTTCTTTAGTTTGTAGTGTACTTGTGTGTAGACGAAAAAAAATCCCTTTGCCATATCTGGCCGCTACCTCATGAAGCAATAGGAAAATATTGCTCATGGCTCACACCTCCGGGAAAGGCTGCAGCTTGTCGTTTTTTTCCCCTTAATTGTGCACTTTGCTCTGCCTAGCGCAGCAACGTTTAACCTGCGCTAAAGGAATTAGAAGTAGCGAATATCGATTTATCTGGTAGCTATAGGAATTACACGGCAGCTGATTGGTGAGTGCTTGTGCGTAAGTAATGTTATGTGTCAGGGTGGGAGGGACAGTACACCAGTACCACGAGAGCAGCTCTTGTCAGGCTCAGCAGCCGGCTCTGCCAGACTCAGCAGGTGCGTGTGTGTATGGCCCATTTTTTTTTTGCATAGGGCCCTTTCTTGTATCTGCAATATTGGGTGCAGCCCTGTTTGTTGCGAGGGTCCTCCTTGTATGTATGTATGTATGCATGGCCCGTTTCGTGAAGAGCCCCTCCTTGTATGCAGGGCCCTCCATTTGTGAAGAGCCCACTGTGGCAGATCCCTCATTGTGTGGGTGGACCATTTGTGTGCAGGACCCTCCTTGTGGCGCAGGACCCTCCTTGTGCTCAGACTCTCCTTGTGTCAGGATCCCCTTGTATGCAGGCCCTCCCTTGTGAAGAGCCCCATAGTGTGCAGACCCTCCTTGTTGCAGGGACCATTTGTGTGCAGGACCCTCCTTGTGTGCGACACCGTCCTTTGTGCAGGGACCATTTTGTGCAGAGCTCCCTGTGTGGCAGGACCATTTGTGTGCAGGACCCTCCTTGTGTGCAGGGACCATTTGTGGTGCAGGACCTCCCTTGTTTGCAGGGACCATTTGTGTGCAGGACCCCTCCTGCTGTGCAGACCCCCTTGTGTGCAGGGACATTTGTGTGCAGGACTCTCCCTTGTGTGTGCGGCCATGTGGCACCCTCTTGTGTGCAGAGCTCCCGCCTGCGTGCAGGGCCCGTTTGTGTGCAGGGTCCTCCTTGTATGTATGTATGTATGCATGACCCCTTTGCATGAAGAGCCTCCTTGTATGCAGGGCCCTCCATTTGTGAAGAGCCCCACTTGTGTGGCAGGACCCTCCTTGTGTGCCGGGACCATTTGTGTGCAGGGACCCCTCCTTGTGTGAAGACCCTACGCCTTGTGTGCAGGACCATTTGTGGTGCAGGGTACCCTCCTTGTTTGCAGGGACCATTGTGTGCAGGACCCTCCTTGTGTGTGCAGGGACCATTGTGTGCAGACTCTCTTGTTTGCAGGGACATTTGTGTGCAGGACCCTCCTTGTGTGCAGGCCCTCCTTGTGTGTGCAGACCATTTTGGTTGCAGGACCCTCCTTGTGTGCAGGGACCATTTGTGCAGGACTCCCTTGTTTGCAGGGACCATTTGTTGTGCAGGACCCTCCTGTGTGCAGGACCCTCCTTGTGTGCAGGACCCTCCTTGTTCAGGGTGGGTCAGGACCATTTGTGTGCAGGACCCTCCTTGTGTGCAGGACCCTCTCTTGTGTGCAGGGACCCATTGTGTGCAGGCACTTTCCTGTTTGCGGACCATTTTGTGTCAGGACCCTCCTTTGTGTGCAGGACCCTTTGTGTGCAGGACCCTCCTTGTGTGCAGGGACCATTTGGTGTGCATGTTAACCCTCCTTTGTGTGCAGGGACCATTTGTGCATGCACGAGTATACGCGTCCTGTAAGATACATATATCAATGAAATAAAATCCCATTTACCAAGCGATTTTAAGCTCAAGTGGCCACCGGTAAAATAACACTATAACAGCTATTTTGTATATTTAGGGTTTTGGGGAAAGGTTTCTTAAAATTAGAAGCAATAAGTCCACATTTTGTAAAACAACAACTCTTAGATAGGTAGGTACAGTATGGGGGCACCTTATTGTGGGTAGGGTAGGCATTGTGGATAGGGTAGACATTGGAAGTAGGTTAGGCTTTGTGGATAGGGTAGACATTGGAAGTAGGTTAGGCATTGTGGATAGGGTAGACATTGAGTAGGTTAGGCATTGTGGAAGGGTAGACATTGGAAGTAAGGTTAGGCATTGTGGATAGGGTAGACATTGGAAGATAGGTTAAGGTCAGTTGTGGATAGGTAGACATTGGAAGTAGGTTAGGCATTGTGGATAGGGTAGACATTGGAAGTAGGTTAGGCATGTGGATAGGGTAGACATTGGAAGTAGGTTAGGCTTTTGGAAGGGTAGACATTGACGTAGGTTAGGCATTGTGGATAGGGTAGAATTGGAAGTAGGTTAGGCAGTTGATAGGGTAGACATTGGAAGTAGGGTAGGCATTGTGGATAGGGTAGACATTGGAAGTAGGTTAGGCATTGTGGATAGGTAGACATTGGAAGTAGGTTAGGCATTGTGGATAGGGTAGACATTGGAAGTAGGTTAGGCATTGTGGATAGGGTAGACATTGGAAGTAGGTTAGGCATTTGGTAGGGTAGACATTGGAAGTAGGTTAGGCATTGTGGATAGGGTGGACATTAGAAGTAGGTTAGGCATTGTGGATAGGTTAGACATTAGAAGTAGGTTAGGCATTGTGGATAGGGTAGACATTGGAAGTAGGTTAGGCATTGTGGTAGTAGACAAGTAGAAGAGGGTTAGGCATTGGGATAGGGTAGACATTGGAAGTAGGTTAGGCATTGTGGATAGGGTAGACATTGGAAGTAGGTTAGGGATTGTGGATAGAGTAGACATTGAAGAAGGTAGGTTAGGCATTGTGGATAGGGTAGAAATTGGAAGTAGGTTAGACATTGTGGATAGGGTAGACATGGAAGTAGGTTAGGCATTGTGGTAGGGTTAGACATTGGCGAGTAAGGTAGGCGATTGTAGGTAGAGAGGCAATGTAGATAGGGTAACATTGTGGGTGGAGAGATGCATTGTGGGTAGTAGGTATGTGAGGAGGATAGGCCGTGTGTGGGTAGAGTAGTCAGTGTGGGTAGGACATATGCGTTGATAAGGGCAGTGTACCGCAAGAGCCGCTATTGGCTTCCTGGTGCAGCCATGCCTGTGATGTTATGGGCTGAAGCACCACCCGTATGTCTTTATTTTAAATTTGACGACTATTTTAATTTGTCTTACCCTATTTAAATGTCATTATTATGGTAAGTGCCATAATGAAATATTACTGCAAAGTTTTTATACATCAAAAACTTCATCCATTCCGCATTCAAACATGATCCTTATATGTTTGTCAATAACAGACAACAGACCGTCAATAAGAGGGATAAACACGATTAAGTATCACACATCAGTTCGGTCATTTAAAACCCATATGTACGGTAATGCCAAAAAAGTGTGGCTAACACCCAGATAACCTGTTTTATTGTTTTTTCATTACCCACATAAGACGTTAATTTATGAGTCAGCACAAAGAAGGGGGAAGTCCAGAAGAGGAAGTAACAACCTTTCAGTAATTAACTGCTGTATAATTTTTACCATATAAAGCATGTAAGGATGCCTTCCGGTAAACAACCGGTGCAGATCTTTAACATTAATAAACAAGTACACAAGTGTACAACCAAGCGAATTAAGAGCATTAAGTTACCTTTTTGTTATAGGTAAATGACTGCCATGGAAATAGTGAGCTTTCAACCACATTGGGTAGGAAGAGCTGAACGCAAGAACACTTGGGAATCCTAGTGTGAAGCTGATTTGCATAACAAGGCTCCTCCCATTGATATGACCTCAAAGGGGGTTTTAAGAAAAAATAAACAATGGTTTTGTTAAAGCCACAAGTGATATCTGAAAGGAGCAAGTGTCAAATGAATGTTGAACCGTATACTTATTTTACAGAATTTGACCCTTTCTGAGTAAGGTCTGAGGGTCAGAGGGACACCACCAAAATAGGATGAGGATTGTGTTCCCTGATACACCAATTTAGAGTTAAGGTGACACCAAGGTAGAGTAAGGGGACATCAATGTAGAGTAAGGTAACACCAAGGTAGAGTAAGGGGACATCAATGTAGAGTAAGGTGACACCAAGGTAGAGTAAGGTGACATCAATGTAGAGTAGGTACACCAAGGTAGAGTAAGGGGACATCAATGTAGAGTAGGTGACACCAAGGTAAGTAAGGGTGACATCAATGTAGAGTAAGGTAACACCAAGGTAGAGTAAGGTGACATCAATGTAGAGTAAGGTGACACCAAGGTAGAGTAAGGTGACAACAATGTAGAGTAAGGTAACACCAAGGTAGAGTAAGGGGACATCATGTAGAGTAAGGTGACACCAAGGTAGAGTAAGGGGACATCAATGTAGAGTAAGGTGACACCAAGGTAGAGTAAGGTGACATCAATGTAGAGTAAGGTAACACCAAGGTAGAGTAAGGTGACATCAATGTAGAGTAAGGTAACACCAAGGTAAGTAAGGGGACATCAATGTAGAGTAAGGTGACACCAAGGTAGAGTAAGGGGACATCAATGTAGAGAGTAAGGACACAAGGTAGGAGTAAGGTGGACACAAGGTAGAGAAGGGGACATCAATTAGAGTAAGGAACACCAAGGTAGAGTAAGTTAAGGTGACACCAAGGTGTATAGTAAGGTGACACCAAGTATAGAAGGTGAGACCAGGAGATTAAGGTGACACCAAGTTATCAGTAAGGTGACACCAAGGTATAGTAAGGTGACACCAAGGGTTAGAGTAAGGTATACAAAAATATGGCTGTAGGGCACTAAGTTATTAATATACAACCCTAGTGGTAGTAAGAGTGCAAATAATCTGCATAATCTGATATACACTATACAAAAGAAGGAAAAGAGCAGACTGCAACACTATTTCACAAGAATAAAAATCCTTTAATGTGCAGGGACTTATATAATAAAACACATAAAAAAACATCCTACATCATCTCAAATGCTAAATGTATAGACTTTCAAATGCTAGTGGGCTATTACAGTATGAGACACAAGTGTTCATAACCCCCCCCACTTATAGCATATCTACCAGTCCGTAGTAAAGTCAGAGAAGTCAGACAGAGTACATCTGGAGAGATAGCAGGTCCTTAAAACAAAGCAGTGGTACTGTTTTTAGTCTTGTTAAATTGAGTGCTGCAGTCTGCTCTTTTCCTTCTTTTGTATAAGGATAGTAGTGACATAATGTAGAGAAGGGACACCAGGTAGAGTAAGGTGACACCAATAGGTAAGGAGACATATGAAGTAAGGTGACATTAATGTAGAGTAAGGTGACACCAAGGTAGAGTAAGGTGACACCAAGGTAGAGTAAGGAGACATTAATGTAGAGTAAGGTGACACCAAGGTAGAGTAAGGTGACACCAAGGTAGAGTAAGGAGACATTAATGTAGAGTAAGGTGACACCAAGGTAGAGTAAGGTGACAACAATGTAGAGTAAGGTGACACCAAGGTAGAGTAAGGTGACAACAATGTAGAGTAAGGTGACACCAAGGTAGAGTAAGGTGACAACAATGTAGGTAAGGTGACACCAAGTAGAGTAGTAAGTGACAACATGTAGAGTAAGGTGACACCAAGGTAGAGTAAGGTGACAACAATGTAGAGTAAGGTGACACCAATGTAGAGTAGGTGACAACAATTGTAGAGAAGGTGACACCAAGGTAGAGTAAGGTGACAACAATGTAGAGTAAGGTACACCAAGGTAGAGTAAGGTGACAACATGTCGAGAAGGTGACACCAAGGTAGAGTAAGGTGACAACAATGTAGAGTAAGGTGACACCAAGGTAGAGTAAGGTGACAACAATGTAGAGTAAGGTGACACCAAGGTAGAGAAGGTGACAACAATGTAGAGTAAGGTGACACCAAGGTGAGTAAGGAGACATCAATGTAGAGTAAGGTAACACCAAGGTAGAGTAAGGAGACAACAATGTAGAGTAAGGTGACACCAAGGTAGAGTAAGGAGACAACAATGTAGAGTAAGGTAACACCAAGGTAGAGTAAGGAGACATCAATGTAGAGTAGTAAGGAACACAAGTAGAGTAGGAGACAACAATGTAGAGTAAGGTGACACCAAGGTAGAGTAAGGTGACAACAATGTAGAGTAAGGTAACACCAAGGTAGAGTAAGGAGACAACAATGTAGAGTAAGATGACACCAAGGTAGAGATGGATCTAATTCCCATCAATCGCTCGGACCCCCAGAGAGAAGATAAGAATGTTAGCTTTAATATCTGATTAGCTACATTTTAAATGATAAGAACTTTTATTACATCTCCCTGTATTTCTACAAATTATACAGGTAAGACAGAGAGAGACACATTCTAAATTCAACCAATTAAATGCTGTGCTGAAACCACACATAACGCTAATAGGGGAGACTGTGCCCCCTTCCTCAGGCGTCATTTATTTCTACAAATTAGAGTAATGACTTTATTTGCCAAAATTCTGTTAGCCGATTATGTAAGGAAATATTTTCTATTCTCAGGGATAGAGATGTCCGAACTTCGCAAAATCCGGTCCGCTCGAGGATCAGCGAACTTTCGAAAAAATTGGAAAATTCGCGAGCGGACCCATTAAAACCTATTAAAATCCGAAAAAACGATGATTCTTTGAAAATACGATGATTCTTCGAAAATACGAGGATCCTGCGAAAATACGAAATCTGCGATTTCTAGTATTTTCCCGTATTTTCGAAAATACGAGAAATCCTCGTAATTTCAAAAATTTTCGAAAACGTGGTTCGGAAAAGTCCTGAAGGCGGAAAGCTGGAAAATCTGCGATATCCGCCGTCCGCGGATGAGGTAAATCCGCCGCGGATCCGGGTTCGGATTCGCGAACTGGGCCATCACTACTCAGGGATGTAGATCCTCCTAAACTGCATGACATTCAGGGTTTAGGGCTAGATCATGCTTCCGATTCCCATTGCTAATGCAATTCTATCTGAAAAGCATGTGCTATTGGAAAGCTCGACTTTTTGTGCGTATTGCAATCGTTCCAGTAACATGCACAATACATATAACGCACTTTAGCACGATGCAAAAATCCTGCATGCACTGCAGTTCGTATTAGTGGGACCTAACTTTACAGTACCTTATAGTGCCAGCAAGCTACATATTTGCACTTAATATTGGTGTAGCATTTTTTATTGTAGTAAACAAAGTGTATATCCAGGTAAACCTATACATGTTCTTTTACCAAATTAATTTGTGTAATATTCATGTGATACCATTTTTTCTTTAGTTTGTAGTGTACTTGTGTGTAGACTGAAAAAAAATCCCTTTGCCATATCTAGGGCCGCTCCTACCATGAAGCAATATGAAAATATTGCTCATGGCTCACACCTCCGGGAAAGGCTGCAGCTTGTCGTTTTTTTCCCCTTAATTGTGCACTTTGCTCTGCCTAGCGCAGCAACGTTTAACCTGCGCTAAAGGAATTAGAAGTAGCGAATATCGATTTATCTGGTAGCTATAGGAATTCCCGGCAGCTGATTGGTGAGTGCTTGTGCGTAAGTAATGTTATGTGTTCAGGGTGGGAGGCACAGTACCCAGTACCAGAGCAGCTCTTGTCAGGCTCAGCAGCCGGCTTTGCCAGACTCAGCAGGTGGTGTGTGTATGGCCCATTTGCATGAAGGGCCCTTCTTGTATGCTGGGCCAATATGGGTGCAGGGCCCGTTTGTGTGCAGGGTCCTCCTTGTATGTATGTATGTATGCATGGCCCGTTTGCGTGAAGAGCCCTCCTTGTATGCAGGGCCCTCCATTTGTGAAGAGCCCCACTTGTGTGCAGGACCCTCCTTGTGTGCAGGGACCATTTGTGTGCAGGACCCTCCTTGTGTGCAGGACCCTCCTTGTGTGCAGGACTCTCCTTGTGTGCAGGATCCTCCTTGTATGCAGGGCCCTCCATTTGTGAAGAGCCCCACTAGTGTGCAGGACCCTCCTTGTTTGCAGGGACCATTGTGTGCAGGACCCTCCTTGTGTGCAGAACCCTCCTTGTGTGCAGGGACCATTGTTGTGCAGGACCCTTGTGTGCAGGGACCATTGTGTGCAGGACCCCTGTGTGCAGGGACCATTTGTGTGTGCAGGCCCTCCTGTTTGCAGGGACCATTTGTGTGCAGGACCCTCCTTGTGTGCAGGACCCTCCTTGTGTGCAGGGACCATTTGTGTGCAGGACTCTCCTTGTGTGCAGGGACCATTTGTGTGCAGGACCCTCCTTGTGTGCAGGGACCATTTGTGGCAGGGCCTCTTGTGTGCAGAGCCCTCCTGTATGGGGCCAATATGCGTGCAGGGCGTTTGTGTGCAGGGTCCTCCTTGTATGTATGTATGTATGCATGACCCCTTTGCATGAAGAGCCTCCTTGTATGCAGGGCCCTCCATTTGTGAAGAGCCCCACTTGTGTGCAGGACCCTCCTTGTGTGCAGGGACCATTTGTGTGCAGGACCCTCCTTGTGTGTAAGACCCTCCTTGTGTGCAGGGACCATTTGTGTGCAGGACCTTCCTTATCTGCAGGGGCCATTTGTGTGCAGGACCCTCCTTGTTTGCAGGGACCATTTGTGTGCAGGACCCTCATTGTATGCAGGGACCTCCTTGTGTGGCAGGGACCATTTGTGTGCAGAGACTCTCTTGTTTGCAGGGACCAATTTGTGGCAGGACCCTCCTTGTGTGCAGGACCCTCCTTGTGTGCAGGGACCAGTTGCTGTGCAGGGACCCTCCTTGTGTGCAGGGACATTGTGTGCAGGAATCTCCTTGTTTGCAGGGACCATTTGTGTGCAGGACCCCACAATGCCTACCCTACCCACAATAAGGTGCCCCCATACTGTACCTACCTATCTAAGAGTTGTTGTTTTACAAAATGTGGACTTATTGCTTCTAATTTTAAGAAACCTTTCCCCAAAACCCTAAATATACAAAATAGCTGTTATAGTGTTATATTTACCGGTGCCACGTGAGCTTATACATACGCTTGGTAAATGGGATTTTATTTCATTGATATATGTGATCTTACGGGACGCGTATACTCTTTTTTTACTTGTAAATTACATATATGTTTTAGCTCAATCTGTCACAAGCTCCACAAGATTGCTTTAAATTTGCCACAGTATCATAAATATTGCTTTCACTGTGCCCGAACCTTCTAATTGTACCTTACAGATTGCATTCCATCTGCATCCCCTTTTATATTACCCCTTTAATAGTTACACTTATAGAAATAACATAGTACAGAGCTGCAGGGGGAGGATAATGAAGGGACCCTGATCTCAGCACAGCCGTGTGCAATGCATTTCTCAAGTTAGTTAAAATTCTAAAAATGGAGGCACATAAGGCATAATGGCTGCAGTGCTCTCCCTTCCTTCCCCGCTTCCCCCTTCCTTTTGTGTACCCTCCTTGGCTAAGGTCTAGCTAGGAGAGGGTGGGGGAAAGCGGGTAGGAGGGGCAACAAGATCTAGGAATTCATAGGCTGCAGCAAAGAAAAGAGGAGGGGCCAGCAAACAAAGGGAAATCCAGTGGGAGGAGACTCCTTACTATAGGATGAAGACCAGTGGGAGGAGACTCCTTACTATAGGATGAAGACCAGTGGGAGGAGACTCCTTACTATAGGATGAAGACCAGTGGGAGGAGACTCCTTACTATAGGATGAAGACCAGTGGGAGGAGACTCCTTACTATAAGATGAAATCCAGTGGGAGGAGACTCCTTACTATAGGATGAAGACCAGTGGGAGGAGACTCCTTACTTTAGGATGAAGACCAGTGAGAGGAGACTCCTTACTATAGGATGAAGACCAGTGGGAGGAGAATCCTTACTATAGGGTGAAGACCAGTGAGAAGAGACTCTTACTACTAGTGAAACCAGTGGGAGGAGACTCCTTATATAGGATGAAATCCAGTGGGAGGAGAAGATACTAAGGATGAAGACCAGTGGGAGGAGACTCCATTACTATAGGATGAAAATCCAGTGGGAGGAGACTCCTTACTATAGGATGAAGTCCGTGGGAGGAGACACTCTTACTATAGGATGAAATCCAGTTGGAGGGAGACTCCTTACTATAGGATGAAGACCAGTGGGAGGAGGACTCCTTACTATAGGATGAAGACCAGTGGGAGCAGACTCCTTACTATAGGATAAAATCAGTGGGAGGAGTCTCCTAACTATAGGATGAAGACCAGTGAGAGGAGACTCCTTACTATAGGTTGAAATCCAGTGGGAGGAGGAACTCATTATAGGATGAAATCAGTGGGAGGAGACTCCTACTATATAGGATGAAAACCAGTGGGAGGAGACTCCTTACTATAGGTGAAGACCAGTGGGAGGAGGACTCCTTACTATAGGATGAAGACCGTGAGAGGAGACTCCTACTATAGGATGAAATCCAGTGGAGGAGACTCCTTACTTATAGGATGAAATCCATGGGAGGAGACTCCTTCTATAGGATGAAATCCAGTGGGAGGAGGAATCCTTACTATGGTGAAGACCAGTGGTAGGAGACTCCTTACTATAGATGAAACCGGTGAGAGGAGACTCTTACTAAGGATGCAATCCAGTGGGAGGAGACTCCTAATATAGGATGAAGACCAGTGGGAGGAAAACTCCTTACTATAGGATGAAGTCAGTTGAGAGGGAGACTCCTTACTATAGGAGAAGACCAGTGAGAGGCGACTTCCTATATAGGATGAAATCCAGTCGAGGAGACTCCTAACTATGGATGAAGACCAGTGAGAGGAGACTCCTTACTATAGGATGAGAATCCAGTGGAGGGACTCCTTATTATAGGATGAAATCCAGTGGGAGGGAGACTCCTAACTATATAGGATGAATCCAGTGGAGGAGATCCTTACTATAGGATGAAACCAGTGGGAGGAGACTCCTTACTATAGGATGAAGACCAGTGGGAGGGACTCCTTATATAGGATGAAAATCCAGTGGGAGGAGACCCTTACTATAGGATGAAGACCAGTGAGAGGAGACTCCTTACATAGGATGAAGAACCAGTGGGAGGAGACTCCTTACTAAGGATGAAATCCGTGGGGAGGAGACTCCTTACTATAGGATAAGTCCAGTGGGAGGAGGACAACTTACTACAGGTTGAAATCCAGTGGGAGGAAAACCATTAGGATGAAATCCAGTGGGGAGGAGATCCCTTATATAGGATGAAATCCAGTGGGAGGAGACATCCTTACTTTAGGATGAAAATCCAGTGGGAGGAGACTCCTTACTATAGGATGAAATCCCGTGGGAGGGAGACTCCTTACTATAGGAGGAAGACCAGTGGGAGGAGATCCTTATCTTAAAATGAGTTTGTTATAGGATGACATCCAGTGGGAGGAGACTCCTAACTATAGATGAAGACCAGTGAGAGGAGACTCCTTACTATAGATGAAAATTCAGTGGGAGGAGACTCCTATTATAGTATGAAAAACCAGTGGGAGGAGACTCCTTACTATAGGATGAAAATCCAGTGGAGGAGAATCTTACTAAGGATGAAGACCAGTGGGAGGAGACTCCTTACTATAGGATGAAATCCAGTGAGAGGGACTCCTTACTATAGGATGAAGACCAGTGGGAGGAGAATCTTATTATAGGATGAAATCCATGGTATAGGATGACTCCAGTGGGAGGAGGACTACTACTATAGGATGAAAGACCAGTGAGAGGAGGACTCCTTACATAGATTGAATCAGTGGGAGGAGACTCCTTATTAGGATGAAAACCAGTGGGAGGAGACTCCTTACTATAGGATGAAAGCCAGTGGTAGGAGGACTCCTTATTATAGGATGAAGACAGTGGAGGAACTCCTTACTATAGGAATGAAGACCAGTGGAGGAGACTCCTTTACTATAGGATGAAATCCCAGGTGGGAGGAGACTCCTTACTATAGGATGAAGACCAGTGGGAGGAGACTCCTTACTATAGGATGAAGATCAGTGGGAGGAGACTCCTTACTATAGGATGAAATCCAGTGGGAGGAGACTCCTTACTATAGGATGAAGTCCAGTGGGAGGAGACAACTTACTATAGGTGAAGTCCAGTGGGAGGAGACTCCTTACTATAGGATGAAGACCAGTGGGAGGAGACTCCTTACTATAGGATGAAGACCAGTGGGAGCAGACTCCTTACTATAGGATAAAATCCAGTGGGAGGAGTCTCCTAACTATAGGATGAATGAACCAGTGAGAGGAGACTCCTTACTATAGGTTGAAATCCAGTGGGAGGACACTCATTATAGGATGAAATCCAGTGGGAGGAGACTCCTTACTATAGGATGAAGTCCAGTGGGAGGAGACAACTTACTATAGGTTGAAACCAGTGGAGGAGGAGAAACTCCATTATAGGATGAGAATCCAGTGGGAGGAGACTCCTTACTATAGGATGAAATCCAGTGGGAGGAGCCTCCTTACTATAGGATGAAATCAGTGGGAGGAGGACTCCTTACTATAGGATGACGACAGTGGGAGGGACTCTTACATAGGATAAGGACCAGTGGGAGGAGACTCCTTACTATAGGATGAAGACCAGTGGGGAGGAGACTCCTTACCATAGATGAAAGAATCCAGTGGGAGGAGACTCCTTACTATAGGATGAAGACCAGTGGGAGGGAGACTCCCTTACATTAGGATGAAGACCAGTGGAGGAGGGACTCCTTACTATAAGATGAATCCAGTGGGAGGAGAACTCCTTATAAGGATGAAGACCAGTGGGAGGGAGAATCCTTACTTTAGGATGAAGACCAGTGAGAGGGACTCCTTTACTATAGGATGAAGAACAGGGAGGAGAATCCTTACTATAGGGTGAAGACCAGTGGTAGGAGACTCCTTACTATAGGATGAAATCCGGTGAGAGGAGACTCCTTACTATAGGATGCAATCCAGTGGGAGGAGACTCCTTAATATAGGATGAAGACCAGTGGGAGGAAACTCCTTACTATAGGATGAAGTCCAGTGAGAGGAGACTCCTTACTATAGGATGAAGACCAGTGAGAGGCGACTTCCTAGTATAGGATGAAATCCAGTCTGAGGAGACTCCTAACTATAGGATGAAGACCAGTGAGAGGAATTTCAATCCTATACTAGGAAGTCGCCTCTCAACTGGTCTTAATGCCTAGAGTAAGGATTCTCCCTCTCACTGGACATCATCCTATAGTAAAAGGAGTTTCCTCCCACTGGTCTTCATCCTATATTAAGGAGTCTCCTCCACTGGATTGCATCCTATAGTAAGGAGTCTCCTCTCACCGGATTTCATCCTATAGTAAGGAGTCTCCTACCAACTGGTCTTCACCCTATAGTAAGGATCTTCCTCCCATGGTCTTCATCCTATAGTAAGGAGTCCCTCTCACTGGTCTTCATCCTAAGTAAGGAGTCTCCCTCCCACTGGTCTTCATCCTATAGTAGAGGATCTCCTCCCACTGGATTCATCTTATAGAAGGAGTCTCCTCCCCACTGGTCTTCATCCTAATGTAAGGGAGTCTCCCTCCCACTGGTCTTCATCCTATAGTAAGGAGTCTCCTCCCACGGTTTATCTATGGTAAGGAGTCTCCTCCCCACTGGTCTTCATCCTATAGTAAGGAGTCTCCTCCCACTGGTCCTTATCCTATGTAAGAGTCCCTCCCACTGGTCTCATCCTATAGTAAGGAGGTCCTCTCCCACTGATTTCATCCCTATAGTAAGGAGTCTCCTCCCACTGGATTTCATCCTATAGTAAGGAGTCTCCTCCCACTGGATTCATCCTATATGAGTTCTCCTCCTCCACTGGATTTCACCTATAGTAGTGTCTCCTCCCACGGACTCATCCTATATAGGAGTCTCCTCCCACTGGTTTCATCCTATAATGATGGTCCTCCCACTGGATTCAACCTATAGTAAGGAGTCTCCTCTCACGGTTCATTCATCCTATAGTTAGGATATCCTCCCACTGGATTTATCCCTATAGTAAGGAGTCTTGCTCCCACTGGTCTTCATCCTATAGTAAGGAGTCTCCTCCCACTGGTCTTCATCCTATAGTAAGGAGTCTCCTCCCACTGGACTTCATCCTATAGTAAGTTGTCTCCTCCCACTGGACTTCATCCTATAGTAAGGAGTCTCCTCCCACTGGATTTCATCCTATAGTAAGGAGTCTCCTCCCACTGATCTTCATCCTATAGTAAGGAGTCTCCTCCCACTGGTCTTCATCCTATAGTAAGGAGTCTCCTCCCACTGGATTTCATCCTATAGTAAGGAGTCTCCTCCACTGGTCTTCATCCTATAGTTAGGAGTTCCTCCACTGTCTTCATCCTATAATAAGGAGTCTCCTACCACTGGATTTCATCCTATAGTAAGGAGTCTCCTCCCACTGGTTTTCATCCTAAATAAGGAGTCTCCTCCCACTGAATTTCAATCTATGTAAGGAGTCCTCCTCTCACTGGTCTTCATCCTATATTTAGTAGTCTCCTCCCACTGGATGTCATCCTATACCACTGGATTTCATCCTATAATAAGGAGTCTCCTCCCACTGGTCTTCATCCTATAGTAAGGAGTCTCCTCTCACTGGATTTCATCCTATAGTAAGGAGTCTCCTCCCACTGGTCTTCATCCTTAGTAAGATTCTCCTACCACTGGATTTTATCCTCTAGTAAGGGTCTCCTCCCACTGGTTTTCATCTATAATAAGGAGTCTCCTCCCACTGAATTTCATCTATAGTAAGGAGTCTCCTCTCACGGTCTTCATCCTATAGTTAGTAGATCTCCTCCCACTGATGTCATCCTATAAACAACATTCTCTGGATATCTCCTAAGATAAGGATCTCCTCCCACTGGTCTTCCTCCTATAGTAAGGAGTCTCCTCCCACGGGTCTTTCATCCTATAGTAAGGAGCTTCCTCCCACTGGATTTTCATCCTAAGTAAGGGATGTCTCCTCCCACTGGATTTCATCCTATAGTAAGGAGTCTCCTCCCACTGGATTTCATCCTATAATGAGTTTCCTCCCACTGGATTTCAACCTATAGTAAGTTGTCTCCTCCCACTGGACTTAATCCTATAGTAAGGAGTCTCCTCCCACTGGATTTCATCCTATAGTAAGGAGTCTCCTCCCACTGGTCTTCATCCTATAGTAAGGAGTCTCCTCTCACTGGTCTTCATCCTATAGTAAGGAGTCTCCTCCCACTGGATTTCATCCTATAGTAAGGAGTCTCCTCCCACTGGTCTTCATCCTATAGTAAGGAGTCTCCTCCCACTGGGTTTCATCCTATAGTAAGGAGTCTCCTACCACTGGATTTCATCCTATAGAGTTAGGAGTCTCCCTTCCCACTGGATTTCCATCCTATAATAAGGAGTCCCTCCACTGGATTCTCACCTATAGTAAGGAGTCTCCTCTCACTGGTTCTTCATCCATAGTTAGGAGTCTCCTCAGACTGGATTTCATCCTATACTAGGAAGTCGCCTCTCACTGGTCTTCTCCTATAGTAAGGAGTCTCCCCTCTCACTGACTTCATCCTATAGTAAGGAGTTTTCCTCCCACTGGTCTTCATCCTATATTAAGGAGTCTCCTCCCACTGGATTGCCATCCTCTAGGTAATGAGTCTCCCCATCTCACCGGATTTCATCTATAGTAAGGAGTCCTCCTACCACTGGTCTTCACCCATAGTAAGGATTCCTCCTCCCACTGGATTTCATCCTATAGAAGGAGTCTCCTCCCTGGATTTCATCCTATAATAAGGAGTCTCCTCCCACTGGATTTCATCCTATGTAGGAGTCTCCTCTCACGGTCTTCATCCTATATAGGAGTCCTCCTCCCACTGTCTTCACCTATAGTAAGGAGTCTCCCTCCCACTGGTTTTCATCCTATATATAGGAGTCTCCTCCCACTGATTTCTCCTATAATGAGTTCCTCCTCACTGGATTTCACTATAGTAAGGAGTCTCCTCTCACTGGTCTTCATCCTATAGTTAAGACTCCTCCCACTGATTTTATCCTATAGTAAGGAGTCTGCCTCCCACTGGTCTTCATCCTATAGTAAGGAGTCTCCTCCCACTGGTCTTCATCCTATAGTAAGGAGTCTCCTCCCACTGGACTTCATCCTATAGTAAGTTGTCTCCTCCCACAGGACTTCATCCTATAGTAAGGAGTCTCCTCCCACTGGATTTCATCCTATAGTAAGGAGTCTCCTCCCACTGGTCTTCATCCTTAGTATCTTCTCCTCCCACTGGATTTCATCCTATATAAGGAGTCTCCTCCCACTGGATTTCAACCTATAGTAAGAGTCTCTTCTCACTGGTCTTCATCCTATAGTTAGGATGTCTCCTCCCACGATTTTCATCCTATAGTAAGAGTCTCCTCCCACTGGTCTTCATCCTATATAAGGAGTCTCCTCCCACGGTCTTCATCCTATAGTAAGGAGTCTCCTCCCACTGGTCTTCATCCTATAGTAAGGAGTCTCCTCCCACTGGATTTCATCCTTTAGTAAGGAGTCCTCCTCACACTGGTCTTCATCCTATAGTAAGGATCTCCTCCCACTGGATTTCATCCTATAGTAGGAGTCTCCTCTCACTGGTGTTCATCCTTTAGTTAAGGAGTCTCCTCCCACGGTCTTCATCCTATTAATGAGTTCTCCTCACACTCGGTCTTCATCCTATAGTAAGGAGTCTCCTCCTCACTGGATTATCTTTAGTAAGGAGTCTCTCCCCCTGGATTCATCCTATAATGAGTCTCCTCCCAGCTGGAATTTAACCTATAGTAGGAGTCTCCTCTCCTGTTTCATTCATCCTATAGTTAGGAGACCCTCCCACTGGATTTTATCTATAGTAGGAGTCTCCTCCCACTGGTCTTCATCCTATAGTAAGGAGTCCCTCGCCACTGGTCCTTTTCATCCTATAGGTAAGGAGTCTCCTCCCACTGGTCTTCATCATAGTAAGGGTCTCCTCCCACTGGATTAATCCTTTAGTAGGAGTCCTCCTCACTGGATTCATCCTATAATGAGTCTCCTCCCACTGGATTGTCATCCTATAAATAGGAGTCTCCTCCCACTGGATTTCAACCTATAGTAAGGAGTCCTCTTCTCACTGGTCTTTCATCCTATAGTAGGAGTCTCTCTCCCACTGGATTTCATCCTATAGTAAGGAGTCTCCTCCCACTGTCTTCACCTATAGTAAGAGTCTCCTCCTCACTGGTCTTCATCCTATAGTACGGAGGTCTCCTCCCACTGGTCTTCATCCTATAGTAAGGAGTCTCCTCCCACTGGATTTAATCCTTTAGTAAGGAGTCTCCTCCCACTGGATTTCATCCTATAATGAGTCTCCTCCCACTGGATTTCAACCTATAGTAAGGAGTCTCCTCTCACTGGTCTTCATCCTATAGTTAGAGCTCCCCCACTGGATTTTACCTATAGTTAGGATCTCTCCACTGGTCTCATCCTATAGTAGGAGTCTCTCCCCACTGGTCCTTCATCCTATAGTAAGGAGTCTCCTCCCACTGGACTTCATCCTATGTAAGGTCTCCTCCCACTGATCAGATTCATCCTTAGTAAGTAGTCTCCTCCCACTGGATTTCATCCTATAGTAAGGAGTCCTCCCACTGGTCTTCATCCTATAGTAAGGAGTCTCCTCCCACTGGATTTCATCCTATAGTAAGGAGTCTCCTCCCACTGGTCTCATCCATAGTAAGGAGTCTCCCTCCCCTGCTTCATCCTATAGTAAGGAGTCTCCTCCCACTGGATTTCATCCTATAGTAAGGAGTCTCCTCCCACTAGTCTTCATCCTATAGTAAGGAGTCTCCTACCACTGGATTTCATCCTATAGTAAGGAGTCTCCTCCCCTGTTTTACAATCCTATAAAGGAGTCTCCTCTCCCACTGAATTTCAATCTATAGTAAGGAGTCTCCTCTCACTGGTCTTCATCCTATATTTAGTAGTCTCCTCCCACTGGATTTCATCCTATAGTAAGGAGTCTCCTCCCACTGGTCTTCATCTATAGTAAGGAGTCTCCTCCCACTGTATTTCATCCTATAGTAGGATCTCCTCCCACTGATTTCATCCTATATTAAGTATCTCCGCCACTGGATTTCAACCTATAGTAAGGAGTCTCCTCTCACTGGTTTCATCCTATAGAGTAGTCTCCTCCCACTGTATTTTGATCTATAGGTAGGAGGATCTGCTCCCACTGGTCTTCATCCTATAGTTAGGAGTCTCCTCCCCCACTGGTCTTCATCCTATAGTAAGGAGTCTCCTCCCACTGACTTCATCCTATATAAGTTTGTCTCCTCCCACTGTACTTCATCCTATAGTAGGATCCTCTCCTCCACTGATTTATCCATAAGTAAGGGTCCTCCTCCCACTGTCTTCACCTATAGTAAGGAGTCTCCTCCACTGGACTTCATCCTAGTAATTGTCTCCTCCCACTGGTACTTCATCCTTAGTCAAGGAGTCTCCTCCCACAGACTTAATCCTATAGTAAGTTGTCCTCCTCCACAGGACTTCATCCTATAGAGGAGTCTCCTCCCACTGGATTTCATCCTATAGTAGAGATCTCCTCCCACTGGTCTTCATCCTATAGTAAGTAGTCTCCTCCCACTGGATTTCCTCCGACAATAAGGAGTCTCTCCCCCTGGATTTCACCTATAGTAAGATTCTCTTTCCACTGGTCTTCACCCTATATTAGGAGTCTCCTCCCCCTCCCCTGGATTCATCCTAATAGTATAGGATTCTCCTCCCACTGGTCTTCATCCTATAGTAAGGAGTTTCTTCCCATCTCGCATGGTCTTCACCTATAGTAGGGAGTCTCCTCCCACTGGATTTAATCCTTTAGTAAGTGCTCCTCCCACTGATTTCATCCTATAATGAGTCTCCTCCCTGGATTTCAACCTATAGTAAGGAGTCTCCTCTCACTGGCTTCATCCTATAGTTAGGAGACTCCTCCCCACTGGATTTTATCCATAGTTAGGAGTTGCCCCACTGGTCTTCATCCTATAGTAAGGAGTCCCTCCCACTGGTCTTCATCCTATAGTAAGGAGTCTCCTCCCACTGGACTTCATCCTATAGTAAGTTGTCTCCTCCCACTGGACTTCATCCTATAGAAGGAGCTCCTCCCACTGGATTTCATCCTATTGTAAGGATCCTCCCCCACTGATCTCATCCTATAGTAAGGAGTCTCCTCCCACTGGTCTTCATCCTATAGTAAGGAGTCTCCTCCCCACTGGATTCATACCCCTATAGTAAGGAGTCTCCTCCCACTGGTCTTCATCCTATAGTAAGGAGTCTCCTCCCACTGGTCTTCATCCTATAGTAAGGAGTCTCCTCCCACTGGATTTCATCCTATAGTAAGGAGTCTCCTCCCACTAGTCTTTCATCCTATAGTAAGGAGTCTCCTACCACTGGATTCATCCTATAGTAAGGAGTCTCCTCCCACTGGTTTTCATCCTATAATAAGGAGTCTCCTCCCACTGAATTTCAATCTATAGTAAGGAGTCTCCTCTCACTGGTCTTCATCCTTATTTTAGTAGTCTCCTCCCACTGGATTTCATCCTATAGTAAGGAGTCTCCTCCCACTGGTCTTCATCCTATAGTAAGGAGTCTCCTCCCACTGGACTTCATCCTATAGTAAGGAGTCTCCTCCCACTGGATTTCATCCTATATTAAGGAGTCTCCTGCCACTGGATTTCAACCTATAGTAAGGAGTCTCCTCTCACTGGTCTCATCTATAGTTAGGAGTTCTCCCCTTATTGATCCTATTAAGGAGTCTGCTCCCACTGGTCTTCATCCTATAGTAGGAGTCTCCTCCCACTGGTCTTCATCCTATAGTAAGGAGTCTCCTCCCACTGAACTTTCATCCTATAGTAAGGGTCTCCTCCCACTGTACTTCATCCTATGTAAGGAGTCCTCCCCACTGGATTTCATCCTATAGTAAGGATCCTCTCCCACTGGTCTTCATCCTATAGTAGGATTTCTCCTTCCGATGGATTTCATCCTTAGTAAGGATCTCCTCCCACTGTACTTCATCCTATAGTAAAGGAGCTCCTCCCACTGGATTTCATCCTATAGAAAGGAGTCTCCCCACTGGTCTTCATCCTATAGTAAGGAGTCTCCTCCCACTGGATTCATCCTATAGTAAGGAGTCTCCTCCCACTGGTCCTTCATCCTATATTAGTAGTCTCCTCCCACTGGATTTCATCCTATAATAAGGAGTCTCCTCCCACTGGATTTCAACCTATAGTAAGGAGTCTCCTCTCACTGGTCTTCATCCTATAGTAAGGAGTCTCCTCCCACTGGATTTCATCCTATAGTAAGGAGTCTCCTCCCACTGGTCTTCATCCTATAGTAAGGAGTCTCCTCCCACCTGGTCTTCATCCTATAGTAAGGAGTCTCCTCCCACTGGATTTAATCCTTTAGTAAGGAGTCTCCTCCCTCCACTGGATTTCATCCTATAATGAGTCTCCTCCCACTGGATTTCAACCTATAGTAAGGAGTCTCCTCTCACTGGTCTTCATCCTATAGTAAGGAGACCCTCCCACTGGATTTTTCCTATAGTTAGGAGTCTGCTCCACTGGTCTTCTCCTAGTCAGGAGTCTCCTCCCACTGGTCTTCATCCTATAGTAAGGAGTCTCCTCCCCACTGTTACTTCTCTATAGTAAGTTGTCTCCTCCCTCACCCTGGACTTCATCCTGTGGATTCCTCCCCTGATTTCATCCTAGTAAGGAGTCCTCGTCCACTGATGCTTCTCTAGAGAAGGAGTCTCCTCCACTGGTCTTATCCTATAGTAAGGAGTCTCCTCCCACTGGATTTCATCCTATAGTAAGGATCCCTCCCACTGGTCTTCACCTATAGTAAGGAGTCTCCCTCCACTGGGTCTTCATCCTATAGTAAGGAGTCTCCTCCACTGTATTCACTATAGTAAGGAGTCTCCTCCCACTAGTCCTTGTCTTCATCCTATAATAAGGAGTCCTCCACCACTGGATTTCATCCTATAGTGAGAGATCTCCTCCACTGGTTTTCATCATCCTATATAAGGAGTCTCCTCCCACTGAATTTCAATCTATAGTAAGGAGTCTCCTCTCAATGGTCTTCTCCTATATTTAGTATCCTCCCCCACTGGATTTCATCCTATAGTAAGGAGAGTCTCCTCCCCTGGTCTTCATCCTATAGTAAAGCTCTCCTCCCACTGTATTTTCATCTAAATTAAGAGTCTCCTCCCACTGGATTTCATCCTATATTAAGGAGTCTCCTGCCACTGGATTTCAACCTTAGTAGGAGTCTCCTCTCACTGGTCTTCATCATTAGTTTAGGAGGTCTCCTCCCACTGTATTTGATCCTATAGTAGGAGTCTGCTCCCCATGTCTTCATCCTATAGTAAGGAGTCTCCTCCACTGGTCTTCATCCTAGTAAGGAGTCCTCCACTGGACTTCTAATCCTATAGTAAGTTGTCTCCTCCCACTGTACTTCATCCTATAGTAAGGAGTCTCCTCCCACTGGATTTCATCCTATAGTAAGGAGTCTCCTCCCACTGGTCTTCATCCTATAGTAAGGAGTCTCCTTCCGATGGATTTCACTCCTATAGTAAGGAGTCTCCTCCCACTTGTCTTCATCCTATAGTAAGGAGTCTCCTCCCACTGGATTTCATCCTATAGTAAGGAGTCTCCTCCCACTGGTCTTCACTCCTATAGTAAGCAGTCTCCTCCACTGGTCTATCCTATAGTAAGAGTCTCCTCCCACTGGATTTCTCCTATAGTAAGGAGTCTCCCCTCCCCACTGGTCTTCATCCTATAGTAAGGAATCTCCTCCACCTGGTCTTCACCTATAGTAAGGAGTCTCCTCCTCCCACTAGTCTTCACTCGTATAGTAGGAGTCTCTCCCCGGATTTCATCCTTTAGTAAGGAGTCTCCTCACACTGGTCTTCATCCTATAGTAAGGGTCTCCTCCCCCTGATTTCATCCTATAGTAAGGAGTCTCCTCCCACTAGTCTTCATCCTATAGTAAGGAGTCTCCTACCACTGGATTTCATCCTATAGTGAGGAGTCTCCTCCCACTGGTTTTCATCCTATAATAAGGAGTCTCCTCCCACTGAATTTCAATCTAATAGAGGAGTCTCCTCTCACTGGTCTTCATCCTATATTTAGTAGTCCCTCCCCGGATTTCATCCTATAGTAGGAGTCTCCTCCCACTGGTCTTCATCCTATAGTAAGGAGTCTCCTCCCATGTATTTCATCGATAGTAAGGAGTCTCTCCCACTGATTTTCCTCCTATATTAAGGAGTCTCCTGCCACTGGATTTCAACCTATAGTAAGGAGTCTCCTCTCACTGGTCTTCATCTATAGTTAGGAGTCTCCTCCCCTGTATGTGATCCTATAGTAAGGAGTCTGCTCCCCTGGTCTTCATCTCTTATGTAAGAGTTCCTCCCACTGGTCTTTCATCTATAGTAAGAGTCTCCTCCCCCACTGGACTTCATCCTAATAGAAGTTTTTCTCCCCCACTGTACTTCATCTTATAGTAAGGAGTTCCTCCCCCACTGGATTTCATCCTATGTAAGGAGTCTCCTCCCCTGGTCTTCATCCTATAGTAAGGAATCTCCTCCGTGGATTTCATCCTATAGATGAGTCTCCTCCCACGTGTACTTCATCTATAGTAAGGAGTCTCCTCCCACGTGATTTCATCCTATAGTAAGGAGTCTCCTCCCACTGGTCTTCATCCTATAGTAAGGAGTCTCCTCCACTGGATTTCACTCTTAGTAAGGAGTCCTCCTCCCACTGGTCTCATCCTATAGTAAGTAGTCTCCTCCCACTGGATTTCATCCTATAATAAGGAGTCTCCTCCCACTGGATTTCAACCTATAGTAAGGAGTCTCCTCTCACATGGTCTCTCATCCTATAAGTTAGGGTCTCCTCCCCATGGATGTTTCCATCCTATAGTAAGGAGTCCTCCTCCCACTGGTCTTCATCCTATAGTAAGGAGTCTCCTCCCACTGGTCTTCATCCTATAGTAAGGAGTCTCCTCCCACTGGATTTCATCCTTTAGTAAGGAGTCTCCTCCCACTGGATTTCATCCTATATGAGTTTCCTCCCACTGGATTTCACCTTAGTAAGGAGTCTCTCTCACTGGTCTTCATCCTATAGAAGGAGACTCCTCCCTGGATTTTATCCATGTTAGGAGTCTGCTCCCATGGTCTTCATCCTATAGTAAGGAGTCTCCTCCCACTGGTCTTCATCCTATAGTAAGGGTCTCCTCCACTGGACTTCACTCCTATAGTAAGTGTCTCCTCCCACTGGACTTCATCCTATTAGTCAGGAGTCTCCTCCCACTGGATTTTCTCCTATAGTAAGGAGTCTCGTCCCCACTGATCTTCATCCTATAGTAAGGAGTGTCTCCTCCCACTGGTCTTCATCCTATAGGTAAGGAGTCTCCTCCCCGGGATTTCATCCTATAGTAAGGATCTCCTCCCACTGGTCTTCATCCTATAGTAAGGAGTCTCCTCCCACTGGATTTCATCCTATATTAAGGAGTCTCCTGCCACTGGATTTCAACCTATAGTAAGGAGTCTCCTCTCACTGGTCTTCATCCTATAGTTAGGAGTCTCCTCCCACTGGATTTGATCCTATAGTAAGGAGTCTCCTCCCACTGGTCTTCATCCTATAGTAAGGAGTCTCCTCCCACTGGTCTTCTCCTACAGTAAGGAGTCCCTCCCCTGGACTCTCCTATAGTAGTGTCTCCTCCATGACTTCATCCTATAGTAAGGAGTCTCCTCCACTGGATTTCATCCTATAGTAGGAGTCCTCCTCCCACTGGTCTTCATCCTATAGTAGGAGTCTCCTTCCGATGGATTTTCATCTATAGTAAGGAGTCTCCTCCCCACTGTACTTTCATCCTATAGTAAGGAGTCTCCTCCCACTGGATTTCATCCTATAGTAAGGAGTCTCCTACCACTGGTCTTCATCCTATAGTAAGGATTCTCCTCCCACTGGATTTCATCCTATGTAAGGAGTCTCCTCCCACTGGTCTTCATCCTATAGTAAGTAGTCTCCTCCCACTGGATTTCATCCTATAATAAGGAGTCTCCTCCCACTGGATTTCAACCTATAGTAAGGAGTCTCCTCTCACTGGTCTTCATCCTATAGTTAGGAGTCTCCTCCCACTGGATTTTCATCCTATAGTAAGGAGTCTCCTCCCACTGGTCTTCATCCATACTAGTAAGAGTCTCCTCCCACTGGTCTTCATCCTATAGTAAGGAGTCTCCTCCCACTGGATTTCATCCTTTAGTAAGGAGTCTCCTCCCAGCTGGATTTCATCCTATAATGAGTCTCCTCCCACTGGATTTCAACCTATAGTAAGGAGTCTCCTCTCACTGGTCTTCATCCTATAGTAAGGAACTCCTCCCACTGGATTTTATCCTATAGTTAGGAGTCTGCTCCCACTGGTCTTCATCCTATAGTAAGGAGTCTCCTCCCAGACTGTCTTCATCCTATTAGTGAAGTAGTCTCCTCCCACTGGACTTCATCCTATAGTAAGTGTCTCCTCCCCTGGACTTCATCCTATATAGAGTCTCCTCCCACGGATTCATCTCTATAGTAAGGAGTCTCCTCCCACTGGTCTTCATCCTATAGTAAGGAGTCTCCTCCCACTGGTCTTCATCCTATAGTAAGGAGTCTCCTCCCACTGGATTTCATCCTATAGTAAGGAGTCTCCTCCCACTGGTCTTCATCCTATGTAGGAAGGTCTCCTCCCACTGGTCTTCATCCTATAGTAAGGGTCTCCTCCCCACTGGATTTCATCATATAAGAGTCTCCTCCCACTAGTCTTCATCCTATATAGGAGTCTCCTACCCGCTTGGATTTCATCCTATAGTGAGGATTCTCCTCCCACTGGTTTTCATCCTATAATAAGGAGTCTCCTCCCACTGAATTCAATCTATAGTAGGAGTCCTCTCTCCAGTGGTCTTCATCCTATATTTAGTAGTCCCTCCACTGGATTTCATCCTATAGTAGGATCTCCCTCCCACTGGGTCTTCATCCTATAGTAAGGAGTCTCCTCCCACTGTATATTCCATCCTAAAGTAGGAGTCTCCTCCACTGGATTTCATACCTATATTAAGGAGTCTCCTGCCACTGGATTTCAACCTTAGTAAGGAGTCTCCTCTCACTGGTCTCATCCTATAGTTAGGAGTCCTCCTCTCCCATGTATTTGACCTATAGTAGAGTCTGCTCCCACTGGTCTTCACCTATAGTAAGGAGTCTCTCCCACTGGTCTTCCATCCTATATTAAGGAGTCTCCTCCACTGGACTTCATCCTATAGTAAGTTGTCTCCTCCCACTGTACTTCATCTATAGTAAGAGTCTCCTCCCACTGGATTCATCCTATAGGAAGGAGTTCCTCCATGGTCTTCATCCTATAGTAAGGAGTCTCCTTCCGATGGATTTCATCCTATAGTACGGATCTCCTCCCTGTCTTCATCCTATAGTAGGGTCTCCTCCCACTGGATTTCATCCTATATAAGGAGTCTCCTCCCCTATGGTCTTCATCCTATAGTAAGGCATTCTCCCTCCGGTCTTCATCCTATAGTAAGGACTCCCTCCCACGGGTTTCATCCTATAGTAAGGAGTCCTCCCACTGGTCTTCATCCTATAGTAAGGAGTCTCCTCCAACTGGTCTTCATCCTATAGTAAGGAGTCTCCTCCCACTGATCTTCATCCTTATAGTAAGGAGTCTCCTCCCACCTAGGATTTCTTCTCCTTAGTAAGGAGTCTCTCCTCCACCTGGATTTCATCCTATAGTAAGGAGTCTCCCTCCCATGGATCTTCCTCCTATAGTAAGGAGTCTCCTCCCACTAGTCTTCATCCTGTAAGGAGTCTCCTACCACGGATTTCATCCTATAAGATCCCTCCCACTGGTTTTCATCCATAATAAGGAGTCTCCTCCACTGAATTCATCTATAGTAAGGTTCTCCTCTCACTGGTCTTCATCCTATATTTAGTAGTCTCCTCCCACTGGATTTCATCCTATAGTAAGGAGTCTCCTCCCACTGGTCTTCATCCTATAGTAAGGAGTCTCCTCCCACTGTATTTCATCCTATAGTAAGGAGTCTCCTCCCACTGGTTTTCATCCTATATTAAGGAGTCTCCTGCCACTGGATTTCAACCTATAGTAAGGAGTCTCCTCTCACTGGTCTTCATCCTATAGTTAGGAGTCTCCTCCCTCACTTTTTATTCCTATAGTAGGAGTCTGCTCCCACTGGTCTTCAATCCTATGTAGGAGTCCCTCCACTGGTCTTCATCCTTAGTAAGGAGTCTCCTCCCACTGACTTCATCCTATAGTAAGTGTCCCTCCCACTGTACTTCATCCTATAGTAAGGAGTCTCCTCCCCCCACTGGATTTCATCCTATAGTAAGGATCTCTCCTCCCACTGGTCTTCATCTCCTATAGTAAGAGTCTCCTTCCGATGGATTTCATCCTATAGTAAGATCTCTCTCCACTGTACTTCAATCCTTTAGAGGAGTCTCCTCCCACTGGATCATCCTATGTAGTAGGAGTCTCCTCCCACTGGTCTTCATCCTATAGTAGGAGTCTCTCCCACGATTTCATCCTATAGTAAGGAGTCTCCTCCCACTGGTCTGTCATCCTATAGTAAGTAGTCTCCTCCCACTGGATTTCATCCTATAATAAGAGTCTCCTCCCACTGGATTCATCACCTATAGTAAGGAGTCTCCTCTCACACTGTTCTCATCCTATAGTTAGGAGTCTCCTCCCACTGGATTTCATCTAGTAAGGAGTCTCCTCCCCACTGGTCTTCAATCCTTAGTAAGGAGTCCTCTCCACTGTTCTTCATCCTATAGTAAGGAGTCTCCTCCACTGGATTTCATCCTTTAGTAAGGAGTCTCCTCCCACTGGATTTCATCCTATAATGAGTCTCCTCCCACTGGATTTCAACCTATAGTAAGGAGTCTCCTCTCACTGGTCTTCATCCTATAGTAAGGAGACTCCTCCCACTGGATTTATCCTATAGTTAGGAGTCTGCTCCCACTGTCTTCATCCTATAGTAAGGAGTCTCCTCCCACTGGTCTTCATCCTATAGTAAGGAGTCTCCTCCCACTGGACTCATCCTATAGTAAGTTGTCTCCTCCCACTGGACTTCATCCTATAGTAAGGAGTCCTCCTCCCACTGGATTTCATCCTATATAAGGAGTCTCGTCCCACTGACTTCATCCTATAGTAAGGAGTCGCCTCCCATGGTCCTTCACCTATGTAAGAGCTCTCCCACTGGATTTCATCCTATGTAAGGAGTCTCCTCCCACGGTCTTCATCCTATAGTAAGGAGTCCCTCCCACTGGTCTTCATCCTATAGTAAGGATGTCTCCTCCCACTGGATTTTCATCCTATAGTAAGTATCTCCTCCCACTAGCTTCCCTATAAATAAGGAGTCTCCCACACTGGATTCATCCTATAGTGAGGAGTCTCCTCCCACTGGTTTTCATCCTATAATAAGGAGTCTCCTCCACTGAATTTCAATCTATAGTAAGGAGTCTCCTCTCACTGGTCTTCATCCTATATTTAGTAGTCTCCTCCCACTGGATTTCATCCTATAGTAAGGAGTCTCCTCCCACTGGTCTTCATCCTATAGTAAGGAGTCTCCTCCCACTGTATTTCATCCTAAAGTAAGGAGTCTCCTCCCACTGGATTTCATCCTATATTAAGGAGTCTCCTGCCACTGGATTTCCAACCTATAGTAAGGAGTCTCCTCTCACTGGTCTTCATCCTATAGTTTAGGAGTCTCCTCCCACTGTTATTTGATCCTATAGTAAGGAGTCTGCTCCCACTGGTCTTCATCCTATAGTAAGGAGGTCTCCTCCCACTGGTCTTCATCCTATAGTAAGGAGTCTCCTCCCACTGGACTTCATCCTATAGTAAGTTGTCTCCTCCCACTGTACTTCATCCTATAGTAAGGAGTCTCCTCCCACTGGATTTCATCCTATAGTAAGGAGTCTCCTCCCACTGGTCTTCATCCTATAGTAGGAGTCTCCTTCCGATGGATTTCATCCTATAGTAAGGAGTCTCCTCCCACTTGTCTTCATCCTATAGTAAGGATATCTGCTCCCACTGGATTTCATCCTATAGGTAGGAGTTCTCCTCCCACTGTCTTCATCCTATAGTAAGCAGTCTCCTCCACGGGTCTTCATCCTATAGTAAGGAGTCTCCTCCCACTGGATTTCATCCTATAGTAGGAGTCTCCTCCCACTGGTCTTCATCCTATAGTAAGAATCTTCCTCCAACTGGTCTTCATCCTTATAAGGAGTCTCCTCCCACTAGTTCTCATCCTTAGTAGGGTCTCCTCCCACTGGATTTCATCCTTTAGTAGGAGTCTCCTCACACTGGTCTTCATCCTAATAGTAAGGAGTCTCCTCCCACTGGGATTTCTCTCTATATAGGAGTCTCCTCTCAACTGGTGTTCATCCTTTAGTAAGGAGTCTCCTCCCACGGTCTTCATCCTATAGTAAGGAGTCTCCACCCACTGTCTTCATCCTTTATTAATGAGTCTTCTCCCACTGTTCCCTTCACCTATAGTAAGAGTCCCTCTCACTGGATTTCATAGAGACTCATCTCTATCGATCTATAGCCAGTCAGTATGTCAGGGCTTAATTAAGTAATAACAAAATGTTGCTGTTAGTGATTGATCTGCTCTGAAGGTTTCATTCAGTGAGTTTTCCATTTCCCTTTCAGATAGTTCTATAATGCCCTAAATGGCTTACCGTTTTCCCCCTTCCCACTATAAGACTATAAAAAATTACAACCACACACACCCGCCTTTTGGCAAAAAGGCAGGCCCTTAACCTTAAACACCTTCACCTTAGGCCCTGCGTTTATTTTATAATTTAAACAAAGTAAAACAGTTTCTTGGCAAGAAGTCCCCTCTCGGCCCAGGAAGGCGCTTTATCCAATCCACCATTTGCCGGTCTTGTCCATGATGGCCCATGGAGTCAGTGAGGAGTGACCTGGACCCCACCTGGCCACACCCGGGCTTCTCCTCTTCCAAACCGTGCGCCCCACGGTAAGGTCTGTAACCCGAGCCTCAAGGCGCTGACCTTTCCACCCTGGCCTCCTCCTCCTTCCTTGCGCATTTTCCCGCCTGTTGCGTTCTTTCCATCCATTCGATATCTTGATGACCTGAAATGATAGTACTTAAAACGAAACGTAATGGGTGGAGGAAAAGAAAAGGTACAAGTTAGTATTATGCATCCCCTGCTTTTGCTGTTTTTATGCCCACTTGCCCTTTTTGTTTGCTGGCCCCTCCTCTTTTCTTGCTGCAGCCTATGAATCCCTAGATTGTTGCCCCTCCTACCTGCTTTTTCCCCCCACCCTCTCCTATCTAGACCTAGCCAAGGGAGGGTAACACAAAAGGAAGGAAGCGGGAAGGAAGGGAGACTGCAGCCATTTGCCTTATGTGCCTCCCTTTTTAGAATTTTAGCTACTTGGAGAAATGCTTGCACACGTGTGCTGAGATCAGGTCACTTCATTATCCTCCCCCTGCAGCTCTGCTACTATATTATTTCTTATAAGTTGTAATCTATTAAGGGGGATAAAGGGGAATGCAGATGGAATCATCTGTAAGGTACAATTAGAAGTTCGGCACAGTGAAAGCATATTTATGATACTGTGGCAAATTTAAAGCAATCTTGTGGAGCTTGTGACCAGATTGAGCTAAAACATATATGTAATTTTACAAGTAAAAAAAGGTATACGCGTCCTGTAAGATCACATATATCAATGAAATAAAATCCCATTACCATGCGTATTTATAAGCTCACGTGGCACCGGTAAATATAACCTATAACAGCTATTTTGTATATTTAGGGTTTGGGGAAAGGTTTCTTTAAAATTAGTAGAAGCAATAAGTCCACATTTTGTTAAAACAACAACTCTTAGTAGGTAGGTACAGTATGGGCACCTTATTGTGGTTAGGGTAGGCATTGTGGATAGGGTAGACATTGGAAGTAGGTTAGGCTTTGTGGATGGGTAACATTGGAAGTAGGTTGGCTTGTGGATAGGGACATTGGAGTGGTTTAGGCATCTGTGGATAGGTAGACATTGGAAGTAGGTTAGGCTTGTGGATAGGGTAGACATTGGAAGTAGGTTAGGCATTGGTGGATAGGGTAGACAATCTGGAAGTAGGTTAAGGCATTGGGATTAGAATTGAGGTAGACATTGGAAGTAGGTTAGGCATGTGGATAGGGTAAGCCATTGGAAGTAGGTTAGGCGTTTGATGTCTAGGTAGACATTGGAAGTAGGTTAGGCATGTGGAATAGGTAGACATTGGAGTAGGTTAGGCATTGGTGGATAGGGTAGACATGTGGAAGAAGGTTAGGCATTGTGATAGGGTAGACATTGGAAGTAGGTTAGGCATTGTGGATAGGGTGAGACTTGGAAGTAGGTTAGCATTGTGGATAGGGTAACAATGGAAGTAGGTTAGGCATTGTGGATAGGTGTAACATGGAAGTAGTTAGGCATTGTGGATAGGGTAGACATGGAAGTAGGTTAGGCATTGTGGATAGGTGAGACATTGAAGTAGGTTAGGCCATTGTTGATGGTTAGACATAGAAGTAGGTTAGGCATGTGTGATAGGGTAGAACATTGGAAGTAGGTTAGGCATTGTGGAATAGGTTAGACCATTGTAGAACTAGGTTAGGCATGTGGATAGGGTAGACATTGAAGTAGGTTAGCCATTGTGATATAGGGTAGACATTGGAAGGTAGTTAGGGTTGTGGTAGGTAGACATTGACAAAGGTAGCATTGTGGATAGTAAGACATTGGAAGTGGTAGACATTGTGGATAGGTAGAACATTGAATAGGTTAGGCATTGTGGATAGGGTTTAACATGCGAGTAAGGTAGGCATTGTAGGTAGAGTAGGCAATGTAGATAGGGTAGACATTGTGGGTAGGAGATGCATTGTGGGTAGGGTAGGTATTGTGAGGAGGATAGGCAGTGTGGGTAGAGTAGTCAGTGTGGGTAGGACATATGCGTTGATAAGGGCAGTGTACCAAGACCGCTATGGCTTCCTGGTGCAGCCATGCCTGTGATGTTTAGGGGCTGAATGCACCACCCTGTATGTCTTTATTTAACTTTGACGACTATTTTAATGTGTCTTACCCATTTAAATGTCATTATTATGGTAAGTGCCATAATGAAATATTACTGCAAAGTTTTTATACATCAAAACTTCATCCATTCCGTCATTCAAACATTATCCTTAATGTTTGTCATAACAGACAACAGACCGTCAATAAGAGGGATAAACACGATTAAGTATCAAGTCAGCTTCAGTCATTTAAAACCCATATGTACGGTAATGCCAAAAAAGTGTGGCTAACACCCGATAACCTGTTTTATTGTTTTTCATTACCCACATAGACTTTAATTTATGGTCGCACAAAAGAAGGGGGAAGTCAGAAGAGGAAGTAAACAACCTTTCAGTAATTAACTGCTGTATAATTTTACAATATAAGCATGTAAGGATGCCTTCCGGTAAACAACCGGTGCAGATCTTAAATTAATAAACAATCACAGTTTACAACCAAGCGAATTAAGAGGCATTAAGTTACCTTTTGTTATAGGTAAAATGACTGCCAATGAAATAGTGAGGCTTTCAACACACATTGGGTAGGAGGCTAACGCAAGAACACTTGGGAATCCCTAGTGTGAACTGATTTGCATACAAGGCTCCTCCCATTGATATAGACCATCAAAGGGGGTTTTAAAAAAAATAAACAATGGTTTTGTTAAAGCCCACAAGTGATATCTGAAGGGCAAGTGTATGAATGATTGAACCGTTATACCTTTTTTACAGAATTTGACCCTTTTTGAGTAGGTCTGATGGGTCAGGGAACACCGACCAAATGGATGAGGGATGGTGTGTTCCTGATACACCCATTTAGAGTACTAGGTGACACCAGGTAGAGTAAGGGACATCAATGTAGAGTAGAACACCAAATGTATGAGTAACGTGATACATCAATGTTAGAGTAAGGTGACACAAGGTAAGTAAGGTGAATAATTAGAGATAAGTAACAACCAAGGTAAGTAGGGGACATCAATGTAGAGTAAGGTGACACCAAGGTAGAGTAGTGTGACATCAATGTGATAGGTAACACCCGTAGAGTAAGTTACTCAATGTAGGTAAGTGTGACACCAAGTGTAGAGTAAGGTTACAACCAATGTAAGACAGGTAACCCAAGGTAGAGTAAGGTGTACCAATGTAGAGTAAGGTGCCCAAGGTAGAGTAGAGGGACATCAATGTAAAGAGGTTAGTCACCAAGGTAAGTACAGGTGACATCAATGTAGAGTAGGTAACACCAAGTAGAGTAGGTGACATCAATGTAGAGTAAGGTAACACCAAGGTAGAGTAAGGGGACATCAATCGTAGAGTAAGGTGACACAAGGTAGAGTAAGGGGACATCCTATGTAAGTATGACACCAATGTAGAGTAAGGTGGCCCCAAGGTAGAGTAAGGTGTACATCATTGTAAGTAAGTTACACCAAGGTAGAGTAAGGTGACACCAAGGTATAAGTAAGGTGACACCAGTATAGGTAAGGTGCAACCAAGGTAGATTAAGGTGACACCAAGGTTTATAGTAAGGTGACACCAAGTGTATAGTAAGGTGACACCATGGTAAGTAGGTATACCAAAATATTGCTGTAGGCCTAAAGTTAAATCTAATTATACACCCTAGTGGTAAGATGTGCAAATACCTGCACACAAGGAGGGTCTTACACACAAGGAGGGTCCTGCACCAAATGGTCCCTGCACACAAGGAGGGTCCTGCACACAAGTGGGGCTCTTCACAAATGGAGGGCCCTGCATCAGGGGGAGGCTCTTCATGCAAAGGGTCATGCATTACATACATACATACAAGAGGACCCTGCACACAAACGGGCCCTGCACGCATATTGGCCCAGCATACAAGGAGGGCTCTGCACACAAGGAGGGCCCTGCCCACAATGGTCCCTGACACAAGGAGGGTCCTTGCACAAATGGTCCCTGCACACATGAGAGTCCTGCACACAAATGGTCCCTGCACACAAGGAGGGTCCTGCACACAAGGAGGGTCCTGCACACAAAGGTCCCGCAAACAAGGAGGTCCTGCACACAAAATGGTCCCTGCACACAGATGGCCAAGTCCTGCCACACAGGAGAGTCCTGCACACAAATGGTCCCTGCACCAAGGAGGGTCTGCACACAAGGAGGGTCCTGCACCAAAAGGTCCCTGCACACAGAGGGTCTGGCACACTATGGGGCTGCTTCACAATGGAGGGCCCTGCATACAAGGAGGATCCTGCACACAAGGATAGTCCTGCACACAGGAGGGTCCTGCACACAAGGAGGTTCCTGCACACAAATGGTCCATGCACACAGGAGGGTCTGCACACAGGGGGCTCTTCACAAATGGAGGGCCCTGCATTCAAGGAGGGCTCTTCACCAAACGGGCTCATGCATACATACATACATACAAGGAGGACCCTGCACACAAACGGGCCCTGCACCCATATTGGCCCAGCATACAAGAAGGGCCCTTCATGCAAATGGGCCATACACACACGCACCTGCTGAGTCTGGGCAAGAGCCGGCTGCTGAGCCTGACAAGAGCTGCTCTGGTACTGGGTACTGTGCCTCCCACCCTGAACAACTAACATTACTTACGCACAGCACTCCACCAATCAGCTGCCGGGAATTCCTATAGCTACCAGATAAATCGATATTCCGCTACTTCTAATTCCTTTATGCGAAGGTTAACGATTGCATTTAGTAGTATAGTATAGTTATAGTATTTTGAGGTTGAATACAGACTACGTCCTCCAGTCCAACCCATCTAGCAATATCTCATTTCCTGCCTACCCCGTGCTCCAGAGGACGGCAAACCCCACAAAATTTGCGGGAGAGGGTAAAAAAATTCCGTCCTGACTCCAAGTGGGCCTCGGGAAAAATTTCCCTGGATCCCTTACTTTATGTCTTCACTCCCAGTCACTTGTAACATTCCTGTTTGCGCCTATCCAGTTTTCTTAAAGACCAACGACCCTGCCTAAACAACGTCATGGAAGACAGTTCCAAGCTTACCGTTCTCACCGTGAAAAACCCTTTCCCCATTACTTTATGGATCCCTACCCGTAATTGTAATTCCTTGTTTGTAGAACCTCTCCCGTTTTCTTCCATGCCCCATGCCCTGCCTCATCCCCTACTTGTTCCCATTGGACCCCCGCACTATCTAGTTCTAGATGCTTTTACGTGTCAGCGTCCGTTGCACCTCTACGTTGTGTTTGTTCCCGCTCCCCTTCTCTTCGCCTCCCGGCTGTTGGGTGCTGTGCTATGGTCCACTGCCATTGCCCCGCCCGCTTTGTATGGCTCGTTCCTGTATTATGTAGTCAGTTCCCTTCCTTCACATTTCCTTTCCGAGTTGATCTACCTGTGGTGGCTTAACCTTGGATGGGTGGTATCGCTTTGCTTCACCTCTCTTGCTTTCATCAACCGGTCTTCCCTTTCTATTTGCACCCTTGAGCGATTTCTTCATCAGGCCTGTATCCGCTTTCCCATGTTATTGCAAGTCATGATTTGCTTTCTTCCGTTCAATCTTTGTTTGTAAGCGGAGCCTGTCCCCCTTTTCTCCATTGCTCTTTCCTCCTACTTCGATCTGCACAGTCTAGTGGCCACCCAGTGGCTTGGCTGTGCCGTCACGCCGCCGCACTTTGAAGCTGCTCTACCCAACACTTCTCTCTACGACTTCTTTCGCCCCGCTAGTCCTGGATTGTTGTACGATATGGATGCCATTTTTATCAACTTGTCGCTCCAGCAGATCTTCATGTTCCTTTTTTCCCCCCCTGTCTCACCTCCTCGTTCCCCCCCCTCCTCCCTTGCGGCTTCTTCCCGTTACCCCCTTCCTCACATTCCGTGTCTCTTCCCCCCCCCCGGTTTCTGCGCCTTTGATCGTCACCTTCCCCCAAATTCTTCGACGACTCTTTTTGCCCAACTCAGCTGCTCCATTTGTATTTCCTCGCCCCCATCCGAGTGCTTCCTTTTACATGACTTCTGTATTCTCTGCGGGCGCATGATGTTGTACGGTTATAGGCAGTAGTTCCCAACCACCTCCGCCTCAAATTCCTGTCCATGTCGCACCAAGACCGTGGCGGAGCGGCCGACGCGTGAGTTTTGGCGAAGCGAGCGGGATAGACACATCCACCACAGACACTGACCGCGTTCGTGCACCCTGATACCGACTAGACGGGTTTGGCCTCCTTGTGTTACGGGTTCCAACTCCAAAACAACACAACAGCCCGCGCCCCACAGGGGTTTATTCAGACTGTTAAGTGTTCCCCAACCCCGCGAACTGGTTCTCCCAACAGGACCCGTTACACGAAAGCCCCACCCCCCACCACAATCGACCAGTCGTGATCGCATACTTGTTTGGAGACGGCACATTGGTGGTTCCCGCGTCCTTTTTTTCTCGCCTGTTCCACGGCGAGAGCTTCGGGAACCGCCAAAACCCCCCTCAACGCTTCCGGTTCTGGGATCCGTGACCACGCACCCAACCGACACAACACACCTGTGGCATCGGCAAACCAGGTTCCACCCAGAGTAAAACCTTTTCCAGGCCGTCCCCCCCGTGCTACACCTGGGCCCGGGGGGGGTTTGTTCTTCAGTACACACACCAACAAACGTTCCCCGCCCCCGTCTCATTACCGCAAGACTAATCCAGATCGTGGCCGTTGTGAGGAGTGGGCCCAACAGATAGCCACAACACGTGTGTACCCCACCCCGAAACATCCAATAAGTACAAGCTGCTGCATCAACAGTGCCCTGACGTAACAACTCATCATCTTGCCTCCCCATAGTGATTAAATCAGATGCCTTGCCCCCCAGATAGACTAAACAGTCCAGAGTGCACCAACTTGTACAAGACAAAACGTACCCTACCAAATGGGACGTGTCGGTGAACGTGCAACACATCCTCAGCGTAAAAAACATTTACCAACACCCCCCCACGCAGATCGAACAGACCCCTGCCCCGCTTAAATCGGCATGATAATGGGAGTCAAGTAACAAACAAAAAGGAAACTTTATTTGACGCCACTTATTTAAAACCAGCAAATTGCAATGACACCTCAGAGTAGTAAGGGCTACTGACATGTAGATTGACAGTTTTTGAATTTTGAATACGCTTGTAGGCGGATGTGTGCCACGCAAGTAGGCGTTGACTTGGCATATGGGCGTGGTTTGGGGGTGGGCGGGGCTTCTCGCGGTCGAGTGGGGCAAACTTTTGATTATAATTTTGCATATTTATAAACAGTTTTTTTTACAGTCTCCATTGCTAGAAAGATAAAAACACATGTTGTGCAACGGCACTATTTTAGAAAGCCGCCATACTTCTTTAGAATAACAAGATGTGTAAGCTGCCCACCAAGTAAGGTAGATTGTCAGAGGGTCCTAACACTTCGTAATAGTCTACCTCGTTAATCTAGTTCTACCTAATATAATGCCTAACTCTCTGCACATTCCTTTAACAATCTCCCCTCCACGTTCGTGGACGACCCCTTTCCCCAGACTGCCCCACAGTCTCTGTCTGGTCGCTTTCTGGTCTCTGCATTGCCCGTTCTATTGTTCTTCCTATCTACTATCCACACAACACACAACCTCCTAGCCTGAACTTCTGAGGACACGTAATCCTTGTGCCGCACAAGTAGCACCCCACGACCTGCGTGTCTGCTACATCACACACAACCGCAAAGACACCAAGTTTGTTGGCAGATCTACGTTTTAGATATTTATTATGGCATACTGTACAAGGCCAGTTTGACCCGCGCCCGTCCTTTCTCACAGCAGCAAAATAAGTGCAACACCCAAACAGACCACCCAGGCGCACAAAAAAAAAAAGCCTCCGGCGGGGTAACCACCCAACAACTGAATACACCACACACAGGGAGAATCCAACAAGGCACCACCCAAACTAGTCCACAAGGTAGAGTCATGAACCAAGCAAACGAGTCACGGTAGTAGCAACCGAGCCAAACCACGAGGACCCCACCCGGTATTGACACACCAGAAAACCCACCACACCCCGGGCTTGCACCTAAGGAGGGTTCCTGCACACAGGGGGATCTTCACAAACTGGAGGGCCCTGCACACAGGACGGGTCTGCACACAAGGGGTCTTCTTCACCAACCCTCGCAGACCGACAACCAGCGCCCAGACCTCACCAACCGAGACTAACCAGAACACACAACAGACGAATCCCGCTTGTACAACCCCATGCACAACCAAAAACCACAGGTAAACCACACCCCGCCAAAACTACAGTGAGAACAAACACGACCACCAAACAAAGCAGAACAAATGAACAGTCAGAAAACAACCACAAAACAAACAAACACAGCGACCAGGGTTCTGCACCAAGGAGGTCCTGACCCCGGAGGGTCTAGCACCCCCACCCGCAACAATGGTCCTGCACACAAGGAGGGTACCTGACACAAATGTCCCTGCACACAAAGAGGTCCTGCACACAAATGGTCTCCTGCAAACAAGGAGGTCCTGCACACAATGGTCCCCTGCACACTAAGGAGGGTCCTGCCACAAGAGAGGGTCCTGCACACAAGGAGGGTCCGCACACAAATGGTCCCTGACAGGGTGACAATTCACAAGGCACAGAGTCCTGGCACACAATGGTCCCTGACCACACAGGAGCGCATGGTCCCTGCAACACAAGGACGTGTCCTGCACGCACCACACCGCCACGGTCCGCACACAAATGGTCCCTGCAAACAAGAGAGTCTGCTGCCACAAACAATGTCCCTGCACACACAGGGGTCCTGCATACAGATGATGGGTTCCTGCACACAAAAAATGGTCCCGCAAACAAGGAGGGTCCCCACACACAGGGCCCTGGCAGATAAGGAAGGTCCTGCACACAAATGGTCCTGCACACCAAGGAGGGTTCCTACACACAAGAGGGTCTCCTGCAACAAATGGTCCCTGCACACAAGGAGCGGTCCGCACACAAGTGGGGCTCTTCACAAATGGAGGTGCCTGCATCAGGGGGGTCTCTTCACTGCAACAGGGTCATGCATACTACATACATACAAGAGGACCCTGCACCCAAACGGGCCCTGCACGCAATTGGCCAAGCACTACAGGGGAGGGCTCTGCACACAGGAGGGCCCTGACCCAAATGGTCCAACCTGCACACAAGGAGGGTCCTTGCCCAAATGGTCCCCGCACACAGGAGAGTCCTGCACACAAATCGGTCCCTGCACACACAGGAGGGTCCTGCACACAAGGAGGCCTGCACACAAATGGTCCCTGCCACACAAGGAGGTCACTGCAACACAAATGGTCCCTGCACACCAGAGGGTCCTGTCACACAATGGTTCCCTGCCACAAGGAGAGTCCTGCACACAAATGTCCCTGACACCCAAGGAGGGTCCGCACACAAGGAGGGTCCTGCACCAAAGTGGTCCCTGCAACACGAGGGTCTGGCACACTCGTGGGGCTGCTTCACAATGAGGGCCCTGCATACAAGGAGGTCCTGCAACAAGGATAGTCCTGGCACCAAGGAGGGTCCTGCACCACAAGGAGGGTTCCTGCAACACAATGGTCCATGCAACAAGGAGGGTCCTGTCACACAAGGGGGGCTCTTCACAATGAGGGCTCTGCATACAGGAGGGCTCTTCACCCAACGGGCTCATGCATACCTACATACAGTACAAGGAGAACCTGCACACCAAACGGCCCTGCCCCATATGGCCAGCAACAAGAAGGGCCCTTAAACACTGCAAATGGGCGCTCACACAACACGCACCTGCTGAGTCTGGGCAAAGAGCGGCTGCTGAGAACCTGACAAGACGCTTGCTCTGGTCTGGGTACTGTTTTGTATGCCTCCACCCTGAACACTAACATTACTTACGCACAAGCACTCACCAATCAGCTGCCGGGAATTCCTATAGCTACCAGATAAATCGATATTCGCTGCTACTTCTAATTCCTTTAGCGCAGGTTACACGTTGCTGCGCTAGGCACAGAGCAAAGTGCACATAAGGGCCGAAAAAAAACGACAAGATGCAGCCTTTCCCGGAGGGGCTGTGAGCCATAACATGAGCAATATTTTCATATTGCTTTATGGTATAGGAGCGGCCCTAGATATGGCAAAGGGATTTTTGTCAGTCTACAACAAGAGTACACTACAACTAACGAAAAAAATGGTATCACATGAATATTAACACAAATATAATTTGTAAAAGAAAAACACCCAATGTATAGGTTTACCTGGATAGCACTTGTTTACTACACTAATAAAAAATGCCACCAATAGTAAGTGCAAATATGTAGCTTGATGGCACATAAAGGTACTGTAAAGTTAGGTCCCCACTAATACGAACTGCAGGCAATGCAGGATTTTTGCAACGTGGTAAAGGATGCGTTTAATGATTGGCATGTACTGGGAACGTGGCAATACGCACAAACAGTCGAGCTTTCCATAGCACATGCTTTTTCAGATAGAATTGCATAGCAATGGGAATGGAAAGCTGATCTAGCCCTACACCTGCATGTCGCCGTTTCGTGGCTTACACGAGTAGTGCTGGCCCGTTGCGCCTACCCGGCCGGGTGCTTACTCCTCCGGGACGGCGGATTCTCGCAGATTTTCAGTTTCGTTTTCCTTTCTCCTCATCCTACTCCCCTCCCCACTTTACCCCTATCTCCCGTCTTTCTCTCTTTTTCCTGCCTTCCCCCCCCTCCTATTCCTTCCAAGATTTTGATTTCTGCGCTCTTCTCGTTGGGTTTTTTCTGGGCTTGAGTGTTCACCTTCCTGCTCCGCCTACTCTTCCACTCCCTTCCCTTTTTCCTCTCTTCTCCAGAGACAGAGATATTCTTTGTACACGGAGTCTGGTTCGCTTGCCTCTTGTTTTCCCATTTTATTTACATATTTTCACTCACACTTTCCGCCCTATTCATCCACTCGCACCTCCCACGCACCCACATGGCCGGCTTGCAGACGAAGTTCCAGTCGCCCACCTTCCTATCCCGCCTGGGAGCCTTCTCCCTTATCGTTCTATACACCCCTCTCGGGCCAACGCACCGACAACCACCAGCACCGAGAGAGTGGCCCTCATTTAGTGTTCCCTTATTCATTCTGTCCCGCCCCTAATCATCGCCGGCTGGGCAGGGGGTCACCAGTTCTCTCACCCCCTATGTTTATCTCTACCCCCACCCCACTCTCTGTTTCTTTTTCATCACCAGCCCTTCTCCATGGGTGTTGGACATGACGTAACCACAACTCAGTATCAGTCTGATAGAAATACAGGGAGATGTAATAAAAGTTTTATCATTTAAAAAATGAGCTAAGCCCAACGACAAAACACCGTACACGCACTATCAACCCCTTCTATCTCCTCTCCTCCCCCACATGGCGGCCCGGATTCCGCGCGGATTGATGGGAGATTAGATCACACTCTACCGCCTACCAGTCAGCCCGTGCTCATTACTCTACATTGTGGTCTCCTACTCACCCTTGGTGGTTAACTTACAACATTGTATGTTCACACTTACTCTACTTGGTGTCACACCTTCTTATATACCTTGTTGTCTTCCTTCACTCTACTGGTGTTACCCTTACTCTACATTGTGTTCCTTACTCTACATCCTGGTGTTACCTACTCTACATGTTGTCCCTTACTCTACCTTGGTGTCACCTTACTCTTACATTGTCCTTACCTGTGTTACCTCCTTGATGCTCTTACTTCCGGGGTTACCTTCACTCTACATTGTGATCCTTACTAACCTGTGTGTCACTTACTCTTACTTTGTTCCATTACTCTCATTGGTGTTACCTTACTCTACATAGTGTTCACCTTACTCTACCTTGGTGTCCACCTTGACTTCATTGTTGTCACTACTCTTAACTTGGTGCACCTTACTCTACATGTTGTCCCTTATCTACGTACGCTAAATTGTGTACTTTTGTGTCACCTTACTTACATTGTTGTCACCTACTCTACCTTGGTGTCACCTTACTCTTACATGTTGTCACCTTAATCTACCTTGGTGCACTCGCAGGTTTACCTTACTTACATTGTGTCACCACACTTGTCCGACTCTTACCTTGGTGTAACCTACTCTACCTTGTTGTCACCTTACTTACTTGGTGTCACCTTACTCTAACATTGTTGTCACCTCTCTAATTGGTGTCACCTTACTTTACATTGTTGTCACCTTACTCGTACCTTGGTGTCACCTTACTCTACATTGTTGTCACTTACTATACCTTGGGTGTTCACACGTACTCTACATTAATGTCTAACTTACTCTACCTTGTGTCACCTTACTCTACCCTTGGTGTCACCATTACTCTACATTAATGTTCCTTACTCACCTTGGTGTCACCTTACTCTAACTTGGGGTCACCTTACTCTACATTAATGTCACCTACCTTACATTAATGTCTCCTTACTCTACTTGGTGTCACCTTCTCTACCTTGGTGTCACCTTACTCTAATGAATGTACACTTACAACCTTATACAAAAGACAGGAAAAGGCAGGACCTGCCAGCACTCAATTTAACAAGACGCTAAAAACCAGTACCACTGCTTTGTTTAAGAGACCTGTATCTCTCCAGATGTACTCTGTCTGGACTTTCTACTGACTTTACATACCGGACTTGGTAGATATGCTATAATGGGGGGCGGTATATAGAAACACGTGTGTCTCATACGTAATAGCCCTAGCATTTGAAAGTCAGACATTTAGCAGTTGAGATGATGTAGGATGTTTTTTATGTGTCTTTATTATATAAGTATTCCCTGCACATTAAAAGGATTTTTAGATTCTTGTGAAATAGTGTTGCAGCTTGCTCTTTTCCTTCTTGTTGTATAGTGTATATCAAGATTAGGCCAGAACCATTTGTGTGCAGGGACCTTCCTTATCTGCAGGGGCCATTTGTGTGCAGGACCCTCCTTGTTTGCAGGGACCATTTGTGTGCAGGACCCTCATTGTATGCAGGACCCTCCTTGTGTGCAGGGACCATTTGTGTGCAGGACTCTCTTTTTTGTTTCAGGGACATTTGTGTGCAGGACCCTCCTTGTCGGGACCTCCTTGTGTGCAGGGACCATTTGTGTGCAGGACCCCTTGTGTTGCAGGGACCATTTGTGTGCAGGACTCTCCTTGTTTGCAGGGACCATTTGTGTGCAGGACCCTCCTTGTGTGCAGGACCCTCCTTGTGTGCAGGACCCTCCTTGTGTGCAGGGACCATTTGTGTGCAGGACTCTCCTTGTTTGCAGGGACCATTTGTGTGCAGGACCCTCTTTGTGTGCAGGGACCATTTGTGTGCAGGACCCTCCTTGTGTGCAGGGACCATTTGTGTGCAGGACCCTCCTTGTGTGCAGGACCCTCCTTGTGTGCAGGACCCTCCTTGTGTGCAGGGACCATTTGTGTGCAGGATTCTCCTTGTGTGCAGGACCCTCCTTGTATGCAGGGCCCTCCATTTGTGAAGAGCCCCACTTGTGTGCAGGACCCTCCTTGTGTGCAGGGCCCTCCATTTGTGAAGAGCCCCACTTGTGTGCAGGACCCTCCTTGTGTGCAGGCCCTCCTTGTTGCATGCCCTCTTGTGTGCAGGACCCTCCTTGTGTGCAGGACCCTCCTTGTGTGCAGGACCCTCCTTGTGTACAGGACCCTCCTTATGTGCGGGGCCCATTTGTGTGCAGGGCCCTCCTGACAACAACCGCCGACAGAAGCCAGAGAAAAATAACTGTTAACTGCTGCCGAAGGACAACAACCGCTGTCAGCAGCCAGAGGATAACTGTCTGGTATGAATTGTATTTATAGATAAACAGATATAACGGGGGCTACAGATTTCACCAGAATGATCTACCATACATATACTTTGTTGCAGTTGCTTTTTTAAATTTTTCTTCCACTAAGATGGATGTTGGATTTGTTAAAAGGATTTCATTAGTTAGGCTAGATTTAGATAGTTAGTTTAGTTAGACTAGATTAGACTAGGTTAGACTAGTTAGCTAGATTAGTTAGGACCCTGCTGACAGAGTCTACCTTAATGTGGTGGCAGGCTTACAATCTTGTTATTCTAAAGAAAGTATGGCAGGGATTTCTAATGTGCCAGTTGCCCAACATGTGTTTTTATGCTTTATAGCAATGGAGAACTGTATAAAAAAACTGTTTATAAATGCAAAATATCAAAAATTTTGCCCCACTCACCAAAGCCACGCCCACCCACAAAACCACGCCCATATGCCAAGTCACGCCTACTTTGCTGTCCACACATCCGCCTACAAGCGGTATTCAAAATTCAAAAACTGTCAATCTACATGTCAGTAGCCCTTACCTGAGGTGTCATTGCAAGTGCTGGTTAAATAGAGTGGCGTCAAATAAAGTTTCTTTGTTTGTTACTTGACTCCATTCACTTCATTCTATTTAAACCAGCACTTTGCACTTTGGTAAATGTTTGTTACTCTGAGGATGGTGTTGCACAGGCACCGAAAACGTCCATTTATACTTAAGACAGGTGTGCACTCTGGACTGTTCTATCTTGTGAGGGCAAGCATGCTGAGTTATCACTATGAGGCACATGATAACTAGGCCCTTGATTAGCAGCTGTAAGTAAGGTTCGTACACACGTGCTATCGTGGGTCCCAACCCCAACGCACGATGTGTGCGAATGAACGTTTCGACCGATAATCGGCCCATGTGTAGGCACTTTATCGTCCGAACCGAACGAAGAATCCACCAGGTCGGTCGGGCAACGATCCCAGACCGAACGTCCCTATCAGCCGATAAAGGGCCTACATGGGCCGATTATCACCCGAAACGTTCTTCGTACACATCGGTGCGTCGCGGGTAGGGACCCGTAATCACAGTGTGATTCACAAACCCTCAGCAGCATGTTGCAGCAACGCTGCTCTTGTAGGCTCTCCCCTCCTCCCCGTCGGCGACGAGGCCAATAGGAAGTATGCTTGTTGCAGAGCGTGCCTTCCTATTGGCCTCGTCGCCGATGGGAGGAGGGGGCGGAGCCTACAAGAGCAGCGTTGCTGCAACACGCTGCGAAGGGTTTGTGAATCCCGGGTGAGGACCTAGCAGTTCAGGTCCTCACCCTGGGTAAAAGTTACAACATGAAGATCTGGAGCGAGGGAAGGTGATATAATTGTCCTGTAAGTGAATCCCTGTTGGAAAGGGATCTTGGAGTTTTGGTGGATAACAAACTTAAAGGTAGCAAGCAGTGCCAGGGGCAACAGCCAGAGCCAGCATGGTATGTCTTGTATAAAGAGAGGTATAGATTCAAGGGAAAATGTAATTCTCCCTCTTTACAAAGCATTGGTAAGGCCTCATTTGGAATATGCAGTGCAATTTTGGAATCCTGTGTACAAAAGGACATCTTTGAAATGGAAGGTTCAGAGAAGGCAACTAAATTAATAAGGGGATTGGGGGAGCTTGAATATGAAGAAACACTGGAAAAGTTACAATTATGTACGCTGGAGAAAAGGCGCTTGTGTGGGGATATGATTACTGTGTAAATACATTAACGGGCCATACAATAGACTGTCTGGGGCATTGTTCACCAATAGAACATGTCAAAGGACACGAGGACATCCCTAAGACTTGAAGAAAAAAGGTTTAGGCTTCAAGCTCGGAAAGGGATTTTCACTGTGAGAACGGTAAAGCTATGGAACTGTCTTCCAGTGGACGTTGTTATGGCAGGTTCATTGGTCAGTTTAATAAAAGCTGGATGAGTTTCTACAAACAAGGAATGTTACAAGTTCTGGTATTGATACAAAAGTAGAGTTGGGAAAGGGTTTGTCACTGTGAGAACGGTAAAGCTATGGAACTGTCTTCCAGTGGACGTTGTTATGGCAGGTTCATTGGCAGTTTAATAAAAAGCTGGATGAGTTTCTGCAAACAAGGAATGTTACAAGTTACTGGTATTGATACATAAAGTAGAGTTGCCAGGGAAATTTCCGATTGCCACTGGTGAGTCAGGAAGGAATTTTTTACCCCTTCATAAATTTGGTGGGGGGGTTTGCCTTCCTCTGGATCAACTGTTAGGCAGGAAATGAGGATATTGCTAGATGGTTGGACTGGATGGACTATGTCTTTATTCAACCTCAAATACTATACTATACTATACTACTAAATGAAATCAGTTCCTAGTAGGGAACCGCGCGATCACCTGTGATTTACCAATAGTCCCGATCATCCGGACGAACTATAGCTCTGTCGTGACGCGCCGCCCACACCATCAGATATTTCCGGCGACTCACAGCACTATCGGTCAGTCTGCCGGAAATATCTGCTGGGTGTATACCCAGTCTAAAGGGTCGTACACACGTGGGTGACAACCCACAACACACGATGTGTACAAACAGCCATTTCGCCCAATATGGGCACTTTATCGGCTGAATCGTCTGCTCATTCAGAGATCCGCCCGGATCGGGAAGCGATCCCCGAACTAACGGCAGATAAACTGCCCATACAGGGACAATTATCAGCCGAAATGGCCGTTGGTACACATTGTACGTTGCTGGTCGGCACCCGCGATCGCACGTTGTACGAACCTTAGCTGTTGTTGGTGGGAAGTGTGAGATCTCATTGTTGTGAATGTAAGGAGTCAGTCGTGGTTGTGTTGTAAGTGTAACTTTACCACGTAGGAGACAGTCACAGCTTTAAAGGACAAATAAACACTATTCAGAAAATAACGTTTTATATTTCACACCTATCCACTAGCCCCACTAGCCCTATGGTGGCCATACATGCTACGATTGTGGTCGTACGGTTCAGCGTGCAGCCATGGCTGACTCCCTACTCTTTAGTACAGGGGGCCGACTGCCACCGAGGGCATTCCGAACACTTGTCAGCCTCGGGAACTCTGGGAACAGCCGTACACACTGTAACGATAAAGGGGGCGATTTCCTTGGATGTGTAACCACCTTAGTTACAGTAGTAAGTGAACACTTTGTATGAATCTTTAGTTTATTGTACAAAACGCACAAGATTGTTTTTTGAGGTCACAGATTTACCCAGGAAGTGGTTTGATTCAGGTGATACCATAATGTTAACAGTTAAGCAGTACATTTAATTCTCTGCCACTAAATATAATATGTAAAATGATGTTAAAGGGATTGTCCACATTAAAATGTGTCTCAGCCAATGACTGACGCTGCTGCCGTCCGGCCCCTTCTGCGCTTCCATGCATGAAAGGCACGGAGCAGCAGCAGAAGGTAGCCAGGGAACCAGGGCTGGTAAGTATATTAAGAAGCCCCCCGGAACATTAAACCATGCCAGGTCTATGTTTGGGGAGGCGATAAAACGATATAATTTGGGGGTGGACATTCCTTCAAACCTATATTTCTTTATAATTTTTACATTGAACTCCTCAGCTTTAGGAATTATTATTGTTCTGATGCTACGTAACGTTCACAGAGCTTCTAGGATCTCAGTGCTTGTCTATGTCATAGGGATATTTGAAGTTTTCCTAAGGCTGGGTACACATGGGCAGATTTTTCCATGTATCAGTCGATTGGGCAGAAAAATCTGTGCTGCTTTCGCCCGTCACCGCGATGAGCGGGTGATGAACGAGTCGGTAAATCACAGCCAATCGTGCGGTTCCCTAGGGACCGCAGGAACGACCACACAAACGTGGGCCGCGGCCACTATACCATGACGACAGACATTGGTCCGCGGCCCCTTGTGTGTACCCCCTAGAGTTCCATGGCTGTACAACTCAGCCAGTAGCCTTGTGTCTTATGTTAACTCCTCCTGTCACCTCTGATATTGTTTTTTACAATAGGGGGTGTATTACTCACTGTTCTATTTCACAGTAGGAGATACAGTATCATTGACAGTCAGTACTGGACCCTGTAAACACAACCCCAGTATTGCATGATACATTGGATAAATTGACAGGTTATTCAATAAAGTTCTTATCTTAAAAATGGTGCAAATTTGCCCCAACCAATCAGATCTTAGCTTTCAAATGTTAAATAACATCTGATTGGTTGGGGCAAAATTAGCACCATTTTAAATGATAAACTTTTATTGAATCTCCTTGTTTGTTTGTTAGTTTTTTCTGAATGTCTTGCGGTCACAACATATGCAAACTATGTGTTTATCACATTGTACAGCTCCTATTACCTTGTCTAATTCTGTCCTTTCTATCATCCCACGCATTCTCACTATGAACACACAGCGATAGACTTTGTGTGGAGTTTGCAGATACAGTTCAATGATTTTTATCTTTTGTTTCCTGAGATGCCTTGTAGTTTATTGCGGTTAAAACTTGGTAAAGCTGCGGTCAAAACCTGATAGAACAATGGAATTGCTTATTGTTCCTTATCTTACAGATCATGTGTTCTTTGATAAACCGATACCTGATGCACAATAAGGTTTAATCCGTTCATTAAAGATAGATCTAAATAGTATCTAAAATCAGGGCAGACAATCATGTCTAAGGTATAATCGTTGGACTAGATGCACATATGTCTCTATTCAATTCCAATCTATGTTACTATGTAACTGTTATACAGACATTATGGTAGGGTATAAAGGTTGGACTAGATGGATGTATGTCTTTATACAACCTCCATACTATGTTACTATGTCACTGTTATACAGACATTATGGGTAGGGTATAAAGGTTGGACTAGATGGACGTATGTCTTTATACAACCTCCAATACTATGTTTACTGTACTGTTATAAAACATTAGGGTAGGGTATAAAGGTTGGACTAGATGGATGTATGTCTTTATACAACCTCCAATACTATGTTACTATGTAACTGTAGACATACATATGGATAGGGTATAAAGGTTGGACTAGATGATGTATGTCTTTATACAATCTCCAATACTATGTTACTATGTAACTGTTATACAGACATTATGGGTAGGTATAAAGGTTGGACTAGATGACGTATGTCTTTATACAACCTTGAATACTATGTTACTATGTAACTGTTATACAGTCATTATGGGTAGGGTATAAAGGTTGGACTAGATGGACGTATGTCTTTATAAAACCTCCAATACTATGTTACTCTGTATGTAACTGTTAGACAGACATTATAGGTAGGGTATAAAGGTTGGTCAGATGAACGTATGTCTTTATTCAACATCCAATTCTATGTTATGATGAACTGTTATACAGACATTATGGGTAGGGTTATAATGGTTGGACTAGATGGACGTATGTCTTTATACAATCTCAATACTATGTTACTATTTAACTGTTATACAGTCATTATGGGTAGGGTATAAGGTTGAACTAGATGGACGTATGTCTTATAAAAACCTCCATACTATGTTACTACTGTATGTAACTGTTAGACAGACATTATGGTAGGGTATAAAGGTTGGACTAGATGGATGTATGTCTTTATTCACATCCAATTCGATGTTACGATGTAACTGTTATACAGACATTATGGGTAGGGTATAATGGTTGGACTAGATGGACGTATGTCTTTATACAATCTCCAATACTAGGTTACTATGTAACTGTTATACAGACATTATGGTAGGGTATAAAGGTTGGACTAGATGGACGTATGTCTTTATAACACCTCCAATACTATGTTACTACGTATGTAACGTTAGACGACATTTAGGTAGGGTATAAAGGTTGGTCAAGATGAACGTATGTCTTTATTCAACATCCCATTCTATGTTATGATGTAACTGTTATACAGACATTATGGGTAGGGTATAAGGGTTGGACTAGATGGACGTATGTCTTTATACAATCTCCAATACTATGTTACTATGTACTGTTATACAGTCATTATGGGTAGGTGATAAGGTTGAACTAGATGGACGTTATGTCTTTATAAAACCTCCAATACTATGTTACTACTGTATGTAACTGTTAACAGACATTATAGGTAGGGTATAAAGGTTGGTCTAGATGAACGTATGTCCTTTATTCAATCCACATTCATGTTACGATGTAACTGTTATACAGACATTATGGGTAGGGTATAATGGTTGGACTAGATTGGACGTATGTCTTTATACAATCTCCAATACTATGTTACTATGTAACTGTTATACAGACATTATGGGTAGGGTAAGGTTGGACTAGATGGACGTATGTCTTTATAAAACCTCCAATACTATGTTACTACTGTATGTAACCTGTTAGAACAGACATTATAGGTAGGGTATAAAGGTTGGTCAAGATGAACTATGTCTTTATTCAACATCCAATTCTATGTTATGATGTAACTGTTATACAGACATTATGGGTAGGTATAATGGTTGGACTAGATGGACGTATGTCTTTATACAATCTCCAATACTATGTTACTATGTAACTGTTTACAGTCTATATGGGTAGGGTATAAAGGTTGAACTAGATGGACGTATGTCTTTATAAAACCTCCATCTATGTTACTACTGTATGTAACTGTTAGACAGACATTATAGGTGGGGTATAAAGGTTGGTCTAGATGAACGTATGTCTTTATTCAACATCAATTCTATGTTACGATGTAACTGTTATACAGACATTATGGGTAGGGTATAAAGGTTGGACTAGATGGAGACTAGTCTTTATACTACCTCCAATACTATGTTACTTATGTAACTGTTATACATACATTATGGGTAGGGTATAAAGGTTGAACTATGGACGTATGTCTTATACACACCCTCCAATATATGTACTATGTAACTGTTATACAGTCATTATGGTAGGGTATAAAGGTTGGACTAGATTGACGTATGTCTTTATACAACCTCCAATGCTATGTTACTATGTAACCGTTTACAGACATTATGGGTAGGGTATAAAGGTTGGACTAGATGGACGTATGTCTTTATACAACCTCCAATACTATGTTACTATGTAAACCGTTATACAGACATTATGGGTAGGGTATAAGGTTGGACTAGATGACGTATGTCCTTTATACAACCTCCAATACTATGTTACTATGTAACTGTATACAGTCATTATGGGTAGGTATAAAGGTTGGACTAGATGCGTATGTCTTTATACAACTCCAATACTATGTTACTAGTAACTGTTATAGACATTATGGGTAGGTATAAATGTTGACGAGGACATGAGTCTTTATTCAACCTCCAATGCTATGTTACTATGCAACTGTTGTACATGCACATGGAATGAGTTTTTAAAGTGGTCAAAAGTTGTGGAAAATGAAGCCTTTAACATTTATGGAGGGGGTTACGAAAAACCATGTATCACCATGAGAAATCAAGCATTATTTTACCTTTGATATGTTTCGCCACAGAAATGAAGTATTGCACATAGAATTACAGCAAGTAACCTAGAAGTACCTTAGTAACTAGAAGTACCTTAGTAACCTAGAAGTACCTTAGTAACCTAGAATACCTAGTAACCTAGAGTTCCTTAACCTAGAAGTACCTTAGAACCTAGAAGAACATGGCTTTACAGCCAAGAACAGAAAGGCCTATTTATCTGTGTGACATGCAACATTTTATGTGTGCTACAATTAGAAATTACTTCATCTTGATCTTTTGGTTGGTGTTTCACAATAATGGGATTACATAGTAACATAGTAATTGAGGTTGTATAAAGACATACGTCCATCTATCCATCAGGTCCATCCTTTTCACCCTACCTAACAATTTATCCAGAGGAAGCAAAAAAATCCAGCTTCCTGACTCCAACGGCAATCGGAAGTATCCCAGGACCAACAAGAGCTGCATTATATGTATTAATACCAGTAATTCTCAATGTTATATAGTATCCCTGTACCATCCAGAACTACAGTATATGTATTAATACCAGTAATTCTCAATATTATATAGTATCCCTGTACCAACCAGAACTCAGTATAGATGTATATTACCAGTAATTCTCAATATTATATAGTATCCTGTACCAAGCAGAACTACAGTATATGTATGAAAAACCAGTAATTTCTCAATATTATCTAGTATCCCCGTACCAACCAGAACTACAGTATATATATTTATACCATAATTCTCAATATTATATAGTTCCCTGTACCAACCAGAACTACAGTATATGTATGAATACCAGTCATTCCATATATAGAGTTCCCCGTTCCAACCAGATTACAGTATATGTATTAATACCAGTAATTCTCAATATTATATAGTATCCCTGTACCAACCAGAACTACAGTATATGTATTAATACCATAATTCTCAATATTTTTAGTTTTGAAGCAATTCAATGAACTTTATTGCATTACCACATCTGCTGGAAGGACAGTTCCACAGTTTTCACAGTTCTCACGTAAAGAAACCTTTCCTAACCTGAAGATGAAACTTCTTTCTTCTAATCTTAAGGATGTCCACATGTCCCTGATATGTCCTATTAGTGAACAATGCACAGAGAGTTTCTTATATGGCCCATTAATATATTTGTATAAGTGATCTTAACCCCATGTAAACGTCGCTTCTCCAATGTAACGATCCTAACTTGCCTAATCTGCCTGCATATCAAGCCCCTCATTCCCTTTATTATTTTAGTTGCCCTTCTCTGAACTGCTTCTATTTCCAAAATGTCCCTTTTGTATATGGGATTCCAAAACTGCACCGCATATTCCAAATGAGCCTACCAGTGCCTTGTAAAGAGGGAGAATAATATTTTTCTCTCTTAAATCTATTCCCCTCTTAACAGACAATATCTTGTTAGCTCTAGTACCGTGTGCTACCTGGCATTGTTTGCTATGGCTAAGTCTGTTATCTACCAGAACCCCCAAATCTTTTTCCATTCAGATGCACTTAACACAGAGTTATTTATGGTGTGATTATTATAATCCCAAATGCATCACCTTACATGTATCAACTTGAATCTCATCTGCCATTCTGCTCCCATTTTGATCTTCTATCTAGGTCTGCTTGCAGCACTTGCACATCATTTGAAGTTTCCAGAGCTCTGCATAGTTTATTGTCATCAGCAAACACAGAGACTTGCTCTCAATGTCCCCTTCAAGTCATTTATAAGCAGATTAAACAGAGCGGCCCCAGTACAGAACCTGAGGCACTCCGCTTAGAACTTTAGCCCACATAGATGTAGCTCCATTTACCACCACTCTCTGTTTGCGATCCAATAACCCGGGGTTTAAACTCAACTTAATTGGTGGGACAATTTTTATTTATTAGCAGATGCAGGATTGGGGCTCGGTCACACTTGTTTCCTAGTGCTGGGTCTTGGCAGGAAATGTTGAAGCACACTGTTTTGGACTGGGTTCTCTGCCCATGGTCCACATTGTCTAATTCCTTCCCCTCCCCAGTGCTAGGCTAGCTACGCGATCAACTATTACAGTGTTATTGCATCCAAGCCTTACTATGCTGCTATCCATTTGTGCATGTCAAAAGCAGTGGTGTAATTATAGATCTGCCAGATAATTTTAAACAGCTGATCATGCATATTAGTAAAGGTATCTAGCCGTCAGATAGCAGGTTTGTAAGTCTTGGATGCTGTACATCACAGGGGCCACAAAAAATAGCCAGACAACGGATTTGGAGTTTGACACATGTTATATAACCTTTCTCTACCCATGTACAAAGGTTTTTTCTAACAGTCCTCAGTTTATACATTAGTCTCCTATGTGGCACAGTATCAAAAGCTTTCGCAAAATCCAAGTATACCACATCCACTGCTGTGCCTGTATCTAACTTCTTACTCGCTTCTTCATAAAACAATCAATTAAATTTGTCTGACATGATCTATTTCCCATAATCCATGCGTGACTACTGCTAATAGAGTCAGTTCTGGAGACAAACTCAAGGATATTATGCTCTGTAACAAAGTTTCCGCACCTTCCCTACCACTGATTTAGGCTTACAGGTCTATAGTTACCAGCTGGAAACGACTACATTTTTTAATATGTTTTTATTTATTTTTTTTAATATTGGCTTTTTCAATCCAGAAGTAATCACCATACAAAAGTGAATCTGAAAAGAACACCGGACTAGCTCTCCTTGGATCCAAGGATGTATTTTATCGGGTCCACATTCTCGGTCCTGATCTTTTTACTATTGATATATTTAAAAACATTGGGTTGGCTTGCTTTGTTCTGCTATCCGTATTTCATTTCTATTTAGCTAGTTTAATTGCTTTTTTTAATTGCACTCTTATTACAACGCTTTTATTCTCCTGTAAGCCTGTTCTGTTCCCTCCGATTTCAAAAAATCTACTTTTTCTTTTTTTCCATTTCCCTTTTTACCTGAGCATTAATGCTGGAATTGCTACAAAATTTCTTGCACACATTCCACTTTCAGCTTTTAGTAGAATCAAATAAAGGGTGATCCTGTCTTTTCTAAAATTGGAACCAGAGGGTATTTTCCAGCTTGAAGAGACCGTCTATTGACCCCACAAATTTCTTACCCTCAAAGGCAAATCTAGGGCATATTTCCTCAAGTCAAAAGCTTCACAACATTTCCCCTTCTTTACATTAAATAAAGTTAACAAGTTTGTGCTAAAATATCTTTTGGTTCTTTGTGGTTTTCAAGATAAGTGCAGGAAAAAAAAATACTCGTTATTCTATTTTATGCCACGTGGGTCATGTGCAGTAAGTGTGTCTATGAAATCTAGGTATGACAGAGGAGGGTGAGGACTTTCTGGGTTCTTAAACTGTTTATGTCATGAACATCATCACACACCACTCATAAAGATCTCTGAAAGTTCAACTTTATAACAAGGATGGCGCGGCTCAACAAGAACATCTTCTGGCAGGTAGCATATGGGTCACCAGTGACGGATTGTGGAAGTGAGCCACCAGTAAATATAAGACGATGGTCCTACCAGAAAGCATTGGGAGCCAAGTCAACATTTTTTTTTTTTTTTTCAACTAGGTATCTTATTTACTCCTGATGGACTTCCTGACCCTTTGATCTAAATGTGAACATTATTTTCTGTTTGTGTTAATACTGGGATTCCCCTGCTATTCTGATGGGCCCAAGCGATCCTGTTGTGTCAAATTGAAATATACTGTTTATGAGGTTTTTTTGGGTTGCGGTTCCTAATTAGCCCTAGGGTCGACCAATAAAGCAAATTGTAACAGTAATACAGAAAGGGGGATTAAAACCAGTTAAACATAATTTGCTGCAAATTATATTTCCCAACATCCTCAATTGGAACTGAGTCAATTGAAGGCCTGCAAATTCCACATTGTACGGTAAATGTTAAAACCCGCGTGTATATTAATGGAAAATAAACATAAAACCATAGGGATGGACTTGATCTTTTCATGTTGTTATAGTTGCCCTTTCTGCTGGTTTTAAATCAAATTTGAAACCATTCTTATTTATTTATTTTTCAGTGCATAGAAACTGGTTGTCTGTGAATAAAAGAATTCTGTATACGTTTACTTTAAATATTTATATGTTTGGTTCTCTGGCATTGTAATATTACACAATGCCTACATCACTAGGGAACTAAAATTCCTAATGAACTCCACCTATGCAATTATGAAAAAGTGAAACTGCAAATGGTTGCTGCACCAATGCTGCAGTCCTAATAAATACATTGCCTGGGCCGTACGGTACGGAGTTTTCCTAAGACAATTGACAATCACTTGTATTTTTACCTCTGGATGAACATTTTACAAAGAGTTATTAGCTTTATAACTCCTGTTTTAGTCAGTCTGGTTGCACCCCCATTCTTGGCATAGTCCAACCAATGACAGCACTTGCTTACTGCAAGTGTGTTCTCATTGGCTTAATCAATGACCAAGTAATAAGGCAGAGTTAGTTTGCCTAGAAGTTCTGAATTTGTAGTTTGATTCAATTGGGATTTTGATTGGATGAAATGTTTTTCATCTTCAATATATAAACCATGGTAAAAAGTGTAATTATTAAAGTCAGTATACACTTTGCTTTTTTCAGGCTTTGGCAGTTGTTATTCTGCTGATTATCCATCTGGCTGAAGGTAATCCAGCGGGATCCCCCCCGAAGAAGCAAAAAAAGCCAGGAAACCACAAAATGCAAAGATCCACACAGTGCAAGATTGCATCCGGTGCAAATTAGAAATAAAGAAAAAAGTAGGGGATCAGCTGCCTGGAGTCCTTAGGCGTGAGGAAACATATCAAATCGTTCCATTGTTCCCTTGGGAATATGAGTAAGTTTAAAATTACACTGTATTCTATATGACACCTCCTATCTAGGTTTTCCCAGATCATCTCACTATTGTGGACGTTCCTAATAATGCAATGGCCGGGCTGCACTGATTGCATTTTTAACTGTCGGTTTGTGCTTTTATTGGCATCCTCTGATTCTTCACTGATCTGGCAACCCTACTCCTATCATACAGTACGGATCTTGGAGTAAAAACAATTCGGTAAGGAACATTGCAGATAATGTTGTATACCGGTTGTACGATACCGGGATGATAAGATTGGTATTGTTGCATGTTTTGGGCACCTTTATGGAAAAATATTGCTTGTGTTGATGTAAAAAGAACACGTGCAGGTACCGATGGGACTGAATGGTCTTCTTGCATTGTGGGTGGGACTCTGGAATCAGAATGAAACAATCTTTTCTATTTTGAGGGACTAAGGGGGTTTTTAATAAAAGTTCTTATCGTTTAAAATGGTGCTAATTTTGCCCCAACAATCAAATTTTAGCTTCAATGTTACATAAGTTCTGATTGGTTGGGGAAAAATTAGCACCATTTTAAACAATAAGAACTTTTATTGAATCTCCCTGTGTGTTAACTAATGGGGGGGATTGGACTGAACAGTGTTAACACCACTGACTTATTATGTTATTCTCTGGAAGGATTGCAAAATGTTTATGCTAAATTGATCATTAAGAATTTTATTAGACTTCTTTTAATTAAACAGAATGAGCAGTATGGGCAGAACTTGCATGTATTTTATTGTCTTTTTTTAAGATTTACCCAAACAATCTATCATTTTCCAGGAGGTAGGGAATGCTATACTTACCTCTCTATAAAATAATGGATCTCGTCATTAAACCTAGGAAGTCGGGCATGTGCAGTAGAGCAAAGGGTGCTCTCAGAAGGGATCCAGGCTTTGTGTTCATGCAGAGCCAGGGTGACTTTGTATATCCTTATATTTTCAGTTCTGGTCTGTGGATCAATTGTGCTATAGTATTGCTACCATCAAAAGATTGAGGCGCTGCTTTAAAGTGCAATGTGATGTGTTAAAATTGCTGGGCTGTTAAACTACAGCATCCAATAAAATGTTTTCTAACAGTAAAAGGTATAATCTGATTGGTTGCTGCAAATCAACAGTTCAGTAAACATTTTGTACCTCTTATTAAATAAGCTGATATACTTACCTACAATACATTGTGTAACACAAAACTGATTAGGTTATGTGACTTTACAATCCAGCACAAGCCAGCATGTGACTGATGACGTAGCTAAGCAATTATAAGAATATAATTTACAATACCATGTTTATTTTAAACCATTTAGATTATAATAAACAAGACAAATTCCAACCTAGCTATTTACAGGATCGGTGTTAAAATTCATTTTGTATTGTATGATTGTATAATGCATCCTATTAATTCATGTTTCAGTTTGCCTTTCCAGTGGTTCCTACACAGTAATCCCAGCACTAATAATTAAATATGGATCAATCTAGAGGTTTTGCAAAACGCTTACAAATTTCTATTAAAGGTCATGTTTGGCCATATAACCAAAATGTAGTTTTAACAACACACCCAGCCCTATTTTCATTCTACTTACCTTCCCTAAAGATGCCTATAGAAATACTTACAAGACTCGGCCCCTCGCACAAAGCTCCTCTTCACCGCACTGCTTCCTGGTTAAGTCTGCTCATTCTAGACCCGATTCCATCGGATCCGACTGTATCTGCTCTATCGCTAGTGTGTAGCGTTTTCCCGAGCACATTTCCCCTCGTGGCGGTAGTCTCCCTCTAGAGAAGTCGGCAGCAGCCGATGAAACACACAGCCCCGAGCATTCTCCCTATGCTTTGTATGGGAGAACATTTGGGACTCTTTCAAAAATCCGTACTGTGTGTTACTTAGTCACAATGGTGACGTCACAGCCAATAACTGCCAGACACAATTGGGAAGTACTATATAAAATTCAGACGCACTTTCAACTGGAACAAATTTTAAATGACTTATAGGCACATGCGGTACACAACGTTTCGAGAGCTTTCATCCCTTCCTCAGCCCCAGAAAAGTTTGTGACTGCATGTCCTTTTTATAAAATGTGTTCTAGTTGAAGTGTGCGTTCTGACCCTTCATATATAGGACTTACTTGGATTTCACAGGCAGGAGTCATTGCACTGCACCCGTTTTCATTACGTGGGAGGCTTTCACTTGTGCAATCAGGGATTTCCTCACTGCTACTATGCGCGTTGAAACCTAGCAAGAACGGACCACACCCAGCAGCATAACTATTCCCAGGGCATGTGTGGGGAAGATAAATACAACAAAATGGGGTTGGGGGGTTTGAACTCACCAAATCGTGCACACACTAGCGCGAGCGTTATCGCACCAATTTGTGTGTGTCTTGTGCTTTTTGATTTTCACGTGCAATTTTGCATTTTTCGTGATGGAAATCATGCGTTAACGCAACAAAAATCGTGAACGGCATGCATTACCAACGCGAACGGACACGCAATCACATTCACGTCGGAAATCGCAGGAATTTACGCATTCCCGCGATTTCCATTTTAGCCAAAATCGCTGGTGCAATCGCAATCGCAAAACGTGTGCACTAAAAACACGCTAGTGTGGCCTAGCCCTAACATGCTGTTTTGCATTGCCAGTTGGAAAATGCTGCATGCAAACTTTTCCTGGCACCGAAACATCCGGTAAAAATGAACAAAAACGTTTGATAATTCTGACCAAAATCACCGGGTTTTTTTGCTGAAATTGCATCAGGAGTTTTGGTTTAGCGGCCATACATACACCTGATATTACTTACCCACTGAGCGTTCCCGCGTTCATTCGATCCTGCCGGAACCGCTTCTCCCCGATCTTCTATGCGACCGGCATGCGATCGCAAAATGAATGAATTTTTTGGGGACATTTCAAAAGGTTTTCATCCCTCAAAACTAGTCATTTCCCCCCAAAAATCTGTTTTGTAACAAAATACAGCCCATCTTTATAACAAATATCAAGTTGAATATCCCTGGGATAATATTGTGATTTTTATCATTTCGCCCTTTTCTTTGATAATTCTTTTCTGGGTAAAATATTTCAATTATTCCATTTCTCTTCCATTTTCTGCAGAATCTCTTTGATTTCGACAGATCCCCCGCAATCTGTTTTGTCACTTGTTTCCAACTACTGCAAAGGCTTCGAAAAGGATCAAATGCGTTCCGATCAGTAGGAAAATCCTCGTGCTCAAGAGACAGAAGAAATTCTACACTCTGGAGAGTTTAACTATCACAGTCGGCTGCACCTGTGTTCATCCGGAATTCATTGAGAGAATCCAAAGACAGCCAGAAACAAAGCAGGGACATTGGTTAAGGGAAAATTGGGTCCACGTTAGCAAAGACATTGATTGTGTATTAACCTTCTTATATAATATTGGCTAAACCAGCTCATGACAAACGCCAAACTGGATTAAAGTAAAATTAACTTTAAATTTATCAAACCAACCATCAACTATGCACATGTGTATTGACAGTGGGTGTACAATGTTTGGACCAGACCATAATGGTCCGTTACATCAAGTCTGCATCTGACACACAAATTGACCTCTGTAGCATTAATAATTGTTCATAAACCTGTACCAATCAGATTCACAAGTTTGACTGAATAAAAAAAACAACCCGTAGCTAATTATTTTGTTAATTTAAGTTTGAGAACTAAACAGTGCCCATACATTAGAACAAGCCCATGACCGTGATTGTTCTGAAACCTTCCGTCACAACAGACATATATGATCTGGCCCATTCATTTTGTGATCGTATGTCTGTTGCAAGGAAACAGGAATGCGGTTCCAGAATTGATTGAATGTGTGGGATCATTCTGAGGAGGGTTCTACTGTATGGTACCTTAAGATGAGTAGAAATCTTTCACATTAGAGCCCATATTACATGATGCCTTTAGTTCCCTTTATGGTGAAAAAACCCTTTAAAGGCTTGCCCCCAACTATTGGTATAAGAATGTGTTTTAATGGCAGCGTTAGTGTGGTACTTAAACTTTATTTTCTATTTATCCTATCGCCCATGTAAATGAAACTAATTTTATTGCTTTAAAAAAAGTTCTAAAATAATAAATAAAAGACTGGTCCCTTTTCAGAGGGCATCCGATCTCATTCCTTAATGAATAGTTAATGGCTTCTCATCCAAGGCAGCACAATGGAAGGGAGCAATGAGCGGCTTTAGATTTGAAGACATATGTTCACGTCAGTCTCCTAACCATGCATTAGCTTTTCCATGGACATAATGTGCCACCCCTATTAGGAAAGCAGAAGGGGGAGCTAAACTGCACATAAGCCAGTTTTTCTTGTTGACTAGCAACATCCTACATTAAAGTAGCTTCACCCAAAATAATGGTTGGAAAAGGAAGCTATGCCCTACCTCCCGTTTCTTCAATTAAAGGGTTCTCCACTGCTAAAAAAAAAAATTGGTATCAGTTTTATTGAAGAATGGGTGGTAAAGGAGCAGGGTCTTGGCTCCTGTTGTTCAATAAAACCTGCAGGAGCCGGGAACGAGGGAAGGTCTACCTGATCGCTCACTCTTCTGACGCGTAGTCGGACAGGTCCCGATGGACTTTGTACTCTATGCAAGTGCGATGCACATAGAAGACAGTCCTGTCGGGCTTACGCGTGTGGAGAAGGAGCGGGTAAGGAGAATTTCCGTTATACGTTTGGCTGTCTGCTTCTAAGAGCAAGTCTGCAACTTCCTTGCTTGGATCTGTTGCGTACTACTGACATGTGAAGTGTACAGTTTACACAAGTTAAGGTGGGGACTGAACCCCTAGTACCCACAAGTTAGTTCATAAATCACCCAATGGCCACAGCTAAGTGGTGAGGGGGGGGGAGGAGGGGATTACTGATCCTGGAACCCCCCCTTTCTGCCTGCTCAGTGCGGTCTGCTTTTCCACTTCTCCTGGTCTCAATGATTGCTCATAGCTTGTAACATTGTTCAATAGTTGTTCCATAGATTGTACATTGTTGCTATAGATTGTTCCATGGATAGTTTCATAAATTGTTAAATTTTTTCATTAATTGTCCATAGTGTTTTTATAAACTGTTACATTGTTTCATAATTGTTCCATGGATAGTTTCATAAATGGTTACAGATTGTTATTTTTCCAAGAGATGTTCCATAAATTGTTACATTGTTCCATTGTTTGTTCCACAATTTTTTACATTGTTAATTGACTGTGAGTGAGAAGAAGCTGTAAGTTTCAAAATGATTCCTGTCTGCCCTGTGTTGACAGCTGCATAGAAATCTTGTATCAACATTAACCCGGCAGCTGCCGGAGGTGATTGCTGATACTGGGTTTATATTCAGTACTTACTGTACCAACTGCACGTGATGGAGCTTAGTGAGCAGGAATAGGGAATCCCGGATTTATACAGAATTATCTTCAATGTTATCGGCTCCCTCCCCTGTAGTAAAGGGAACTGGTAATGAAAATCCTCTTTCTGTCATTCAGCAATTTCTGTCAATCCACCGTCAGCGTCACAGCTCTGACTTTAAAAAGACACTAATGGTAATGTACAAATGTGGATTTCCTCAGTAAAACAAATGTTGGGCTGGGTCCAACGCAGACAAAGGGTGGCTACAGCAATGTCTCCTATGGACCACACAATCAGCGATGATTTACCGGCATGTCAAATTGCCTGTTCATCGACCCAGGCCAATAGCGACCAACAGTGTTCACCAATGCTTGTTCAGTTTAACACATTTAGGAATCCTCCCCTTGACAATCCTGCCTGCGCTTGCCACTGGAATGTGTTATGTCTATTGGGACAAAGTTGTCTGGAGACTTAAGTTCCCCTTTATTAAATTCCAAATATATAAGTAACCTTGTGATGCTCAACTAGCAACCCGTTTGGAAAAGGATGCAGCAGCCAACAGGCAGGTGTGGTAATTGGTGTTCCATGGGCAAATATAGTGGAGACAAGCAAGCAGCTGTGTCTACCCAGGGAGCTGCAACCCAGTTCCTGTTTGGGCACCCCAGGTCTAGTTTTTTATGTAGATTTTAGTTCTCTCTAACCTGGACACACATTTTACAACATAAGATTATACAATCTGTATATAATCAAACCACAATCATATAATATAAACCCAGCCTAGGGAAAAATCTTAAGATATTAGTCAGATGGGCACCAAAACTGCTGATAAGTTTCTATAAATATTGTAAGTGTGTGGCCTGCTCAGTCCAGACAAGAACTGATTCTAGCAGCAAGGTCAGACCTTACAGTAAAGGTAGGTACACACACCAACGATAATTTTATATCATTGGATCCACCGGTATCTGCTTGTATGGGCGCATTCCGAACACGCTTGTGTAGGGAGAACGGTTCTGACCGTGTATAGGGGGATCTTTGAAAAATGACAGACAGATCTTTCAAAGATCTTTGATGCTGTATCAAGCTTAGAGAAACATAGGTTCACTGTGATTAAGGCCATGTCCACCCTTATAAAAAAATTTCCCCATATAATAGTACATCCTCCCAGCCCCCACCACTATAAAAATTTTAAAGAAGTGCCCATATTTTACTTACCTTCCCTCTCTCCTCCGACGCCGCGCCACGGCCTCTTTTGCAAGACACAGCAAGCAGGGGCAGGACCAGCCCGCGTCTGTGATTGGCTGAGAGCAGCCATCACGGACTGGGCTGCCACGCCGGGGAAGAGGGGAAGGTAAGTAGAGTTCGGGAGACTTTCTTAAAAATGTTTTTAAGGCGGTTGGGGCTGGGGGAAGAATTCTATTATATGGGCAAGGGGTTTTAATGCTAGGGGGAGATAGGATTCATATATGGACTGGTGGCCATTTTTGTGACTTTGGGGGGGACACTACAGGAGAACCTTATGGAGCTGGGATGTGAGTAAGAGATTTTATTACACTACATGGTGGGGATTAAGTTTTGGGTGGAAAGCCCTTACGGACTGAAACACATCAGAAGACTTCCCACTGTCCATTCAACACTAGAATCAACCAGAATCACGGTCGTTAACGACAAAAATCACAATTACTGCGATTACCAGCATACCTATTGTCTGCTTATTGTGTACCCACCTTAAAAGGTCATCTAACCTGCTACAACTCAAATAAAAGAAAATATCTGTACCACATTACACTTGTGTAATGGTTGACCTATTTTTTTTTGTTTTACGGATAACTTGATAGCGCCTTATAAAACCCCACACAAAAAATGCAATACTTCACACATTTTTTTGCAACATACACAAAAAACCTAGATATAAAATGATATTTAAGAACATTTACAGTCCGCCAATTAGAAAATAAAGCACAAAGGGAAACTAGTGAACCTAAAGATCTATAGTTCCAATTAGCCGTAAGAGCAGTCACCTGAAATGATTAATCCTGAAGGTTTCTCATTTCTGCAGCCCTCCTTCCTAGTGACATGTGGGTGTGACCCCATTAAAGAGCACTCCTGGGCTTATGAATTAATAGTACAATATGAATTATAATATAACTTAGGAGAAATGACATTACATACATGACTTTTGGATCTTAGAAAGGCTATAAATGTGGCACTCATTCTTAAGTGTTTTAATCCCGTTTACAATACATAGCAAAATAAATTCAACCCACATTTCCTTTTTATATGGCTTTTAATTCTGCAAGGAATGGTGTGAGAAAATGTTGGTGATTCATTATAACGCAATGTATCAAGACCTCACGCAACTCTACTACAAAAGCCCACGGTAAGCTGTTAACGCGACTTGCTAGCGCAAAACATTCTGTAATATGAGTGCAAACGCGTTTATTGAATACCAGCAACGCCCGTACCCTTTAGTCCACCTTTGTGATAGCGGGTCTCCATACATAGCCAGGAATTAAGTGAACAACCTTTACGCTCTTAATCATAACTTGTTTATAAAACGACAATTAAAACAGCGGAGTCATTTATAAAACGTCAGAAGAATGAACAGTCGGAAGCGTCTGTAGGAGAAATTAATAAAATAAAGGCACAATTGCAGACAGTGGAAACCAAGCTAATCCATATTGTAAAAGGGTCTTCCATACACTTAGAACAGTTTAAAAGTAATTTTCTTAAGTATGTCCAGTGGTTCAAACCATTTTTTTGCTATTCAGTTTTATTGAAGGGTGAGGTTAAAGGACTGTATCTTACCTCCTGTTCTTATAAATCGTTCAGGAGCCAGGAACGAAGGAAGTAACTTACCCGTGGTGGTTTAACACCACTGGAGATACCCTTTAACAATTATACCTCTAAAAAGAGGTAAAGCTGCTGTACACCTAGGATAAAAGAGGTAAAGTCTATACTACTCATGTAGTAACTGCTTGATTACAATCATTCAAGCACATAAAACACATTACTTTCCTTACAATCAGGCATCATTGCAACTCAATTAAATATGTACATATAAAATACATACGCAAAATGTATGCAAACTTCCTAATAAAATGCAGAGCATTACTTAAGAGAACATGGAACTTACTGAAAAAATGGTTTCCAGGTGCTGTCCTTAGCCAGTTGACAGGGGCCAGTTGATAAACGGGTTTTAAACATTTAAAAAAAAAATGTGAAGGCAAGTTAGATTAAGACACACAATATTTCAGAAAACCATAATGTGGTTGGCCTCTTCCATAAATCCAAAGCTGCTTCACTCAGCCTGGGAGAAGGGAGAATCATTGTTTTTTGTTAATGGGTTTCCATCATGGCTTGCATGGCAAGAGACTGGGCCTTTGCAGATTTAAAAGCATCCAGAAGAGCCGACTTAACCATTTTCAACCTGAGACAGGAGGGAAACAAATAATATATATTTAAGGCTGGGCAGCATAGACTTTAACTCGGTCAAGCATTAAAGGAAAGGCTCAGTGGAAAATCTTTTTTACATTCTTAGTTGCATTAGAACATTCCTAGTTATTCTACATATTCTCTTCCATTTGGAATAAAATCAGTTTGAATTTTTTTTATACCTTGCTATTCCCAGATGCTGACATTAGTGAGCTGAACATTTCAGTTTCTGTAACGGTTCTTCTTCCCAGGATGCACCACTACCTTGGAATATTCCTAACAGTCAGCTGTGAAGGTTTCTCATTCTCCAGGTCAGGTATATCTGTTTGTATTCATATAGTCAACTGGACTTGAAGTTTAGTTTCTGAAGACGTTTCGTAGTCATCCGACTGGCTTTCTCATTCAGAATGACTTGTACAAGATCTGTGGCAATTATGTACCCTGGAAATTCCAATTAGCATATCACAGCCAGTGTTAAGGGCGTGATTGGATATGGCTAAGAGGTGTTATAGGAAGCGCCCAGAGTAAGGTGTTTAAAACAGCATTGTACAGGCAGACAGTTGGTGTCGATCCCCCCCCCCCCTATTAGGCTTGGTTTCTTATTTTTACATACATGTCCTCTTGAACTAGTCCTGTTCCTTTTCGTAAGATGTAGGTACAACGGCTGAGTCCTGACCAAGGAATTGGCTCTTCTGTGCTGGGCCATACGTTGATGCAGTTGCGGTTTGGTCTCCCCACATACAAATCAGAGCATTCTTCACTGCACTGTCTATACGATGTCCTTTTCTTGTGTTTGGGTATTGGGTCTTTCGGATGTACCAATTGCTGCGCTCAGGTGTTTGGTTTAAAAGCAGACGGATACATTGTGTTTTTTGTAAATTCTTCTTATTTCTAGTAGACCCCCTGCTACAGGACCCTCCTTATGTGCGGGGCCCATTTGTGTGCAGGGCCCTCCTGACAACAACCGCCGACAGAAGCCAGAGAAAAATAACTGTTAACTGCTGCCGAAGGACAACAACCGCTGTCAGCAGCCAGAGGATAACTGTCTGGTATGAATTGTATTTATAGATAATAACAGATATAACGGGGGCTACAGATTTCACCAGAATGATCTACCATACATATACTTTGTTGCAGTTGCTTTTTTAAATATTTTTCTTCCACTAAAGATGGATGTTGGATATTGTTAAAAGGAATTTCATATAGTTAGGCTAGATTTAGATAGTTAGTTAGGTTAGACTAGATTAGACTAGGTTAGACTAGTTAGCTAGATTAGTTAGGACCCTGCTGACAGAGTCTACCTTGATGTGGTGGCAGGCTTACAAATCTTGTTATTCTAAAGAAAGTATGGCAGGGATTTCTAATGTGCCAGTTGCACCAACATGTGTTTTTATGCTTTATAGCAATGGAGAACTGTATAAAAAAACTGTTTATAAATGCAAAATTATCAAAAATTTTGCCCCACTCACCAAAGCCACGCCCACCCACAAAACCACGCCCATATGCCAAGTCACGCCTACTTTGCTGTGCCACACATCCGCCTACAAGCGGTATTCAAAATTCAAAAACTGTCAATCTACATGTCAGTAGCCCTTACTCTGAGGTGTCATTGCAAGTGCTGGTTTAAATAGAGTGGCGTCAAATAAAGTTTCTTTTGTTTGTTACTTGACTCCATTCACTTCATTCTATTTAAACCAGCACTTTGCACTTTGGTAAATGTTTGTTACGTCTGAGGATGGTGTTGCACAGGCACCGAAACGTCCCATTTATACTTAAGACAGGTGTGCACTCTGGACTGTTCTATCTGTGAGGGCAAGCATGCTGAGTTATCACTATGAGGCACATGATAACTAGGCACTTGATTAGCAGCTGTAAAGTAAAGGTTCGTACACACGTGCTATCGTGGGTCCCAACCCGCAACGCACGATGTGTGCGAATGAACGTTTCGACCGATAATCGGCCCATGTGTAGGCACTTTATCGTCCGAACCGAACGAAGAGATCCACCAGGTCGGTCGGGCAACGATCCCAGACCGAACGTCCCTATCAGCCGATAAAGGGCCTACATGGGCCGATTATCACCCGAAACGTTCATTCGTACACATCGTGCGTCGCGGGTAGGGACCCGTAATCACAAGTGTGATTCACAAACCCTTCAGCAGCATGTTGCAGCAACGCTGCTCTTGTAGGCTCTGCCCCCTCCTCCCCGTCGGCGACGAGGCCAATAGGAAGGCACGCTCTGCAACAAGCATACCTTCCTATTGGCCTCGTCGCCGAGGGGAGGCAGAGGAGGGGCGGAGCCTACAAGAGCAGCGTTGGGCAACACGCTGCTGAAGGGTTTGTGATCCCGGGTGAGGACCTAGCAGTTCAGGTCTCTCACCCTGGGTAAAAGTTACAACATGAAGATCTGGAGCGGAGGGAGGTGGTATAATTGTCCTGTAAGTGAATCCCTGTTGGAAAGGGATCTTGGAGTTTTGGTGGATAACAAACTTAAAGGTAGCAAGCAGTGCCAGGTGGCAACAGCCAGAGCCAGCATGGTATGTCTTGTATAAAGAGAGGTATAGATTCAAGGGAGAAAAGTAATTCTCCCTCTTACAAAGCATTGGTAAGGCCTCATTTGGAATATGCAGGCAATTTTGGTCCTGTGTACAAAAAGGACATCTTTGAAATGGAAAGGGTTCAGAGAAGGGCAAAAATTAATAAGGGGATTGGGGGAGCTTGAATATGAAGAAACACTGGAAAAGTTACAATTATGTACGCTGGAGAAAAGGCGCTTGTGGGGGATATGATTACTGTGTATAAATACATTAACGGCCATACAATAGACTGTCTGGGGCATTGTCACCAATAGAACATGTCAAAGGAACACGAGGACATCCCTTAAGACTTGAAGAAAAAAGGTTTAGGCCTTCACGCTCGAAAGGGATTTTCACTGTGAGAACGGTAAAGCTATGGAACTGTCTTCCAGTGGACGTTGTTATGGCAGGTTCATTGGTCAGTTTAATAAAAAGCTGGATGAGTTTCTACAAACAAGGAATGTTACAAGTTACTGGTATTGATACATAAAGTAGAGTTGGGAAAGGGTTTGTCACTGTGAGAACAGTAAAGCTATGGAACTGTCTTCCAGTGGACGTTGTTATGGCAGGTTCATTGGTCAGTTTAATAAAAAGCTGGATGAGTTTCTGCAAACAAGGAATGTTACAAGTTACTGGTATTGATACATAAAGTAGAGTTGATCCAGGGAAATTTCCGATTGCCACTTGGAGTCAGGAAGGAATTTTTTACCCCTTCATAAATTTGGTGGGGGGTTTTGCCTTCCTCTGGATCAACTGTTAGGGCAGGAAATGAGGATATTGCTAGATGGGTTGGACTGGATGGACGTATGTCTTTATTCAACCTCAAATACTATACTATACTATACTACTAAATGAAATCAGTTCCTAGTAGGGAACCGCGCGATCACCTGTGATTTACCAATAGTCCCGATCATCCGGACGAACTAGCTCTGTCGTGACCGGCCGCCCCACACCATCAGATATTTCCGGCCGACTCACAGCACTATCGGTCAGTCTGCCGGAAATATCTGCTGGTGTATACCCAGTCTAAAGGGTCGTACACACGTGGGTGACAACCCACAACACACGATGTGTACAAACAGCCATTTCGCCCAATAATGGGCACGTTATCGGCTGAATCGTCTGCTCATTCAGAGATCCGCCCGGATCGGGAAGCGATCCCCGAACTAACGGCAGATAAACTGCCCATACACGGGACAATTATCAGCCGAAATGGCCGTTGGTACACATTGTACGTTGCTGGTCGGCACCCGCGATCGCACGTGTGTACGAACCTTAGCTGTTGTGTGGTGAAAGTGTGAAGATCTCATTGTTGTGAATGTAAGGAGTCAGTCAGTGGTTGGTGTAAGTGTAAACTTTACCACGTAGGAGACAGTCACAGCTTTAAAGGACAAATAAACACTATTACAGAAAATAACGTGTTTATATTTCACACCTATCCACTAGCCCCACTAGCCCCTATGGTGGCCATACATGCTACGATTGTGGTCGTACGGTTCAGCGTAGCCATGGCTGACTCCCTACTCTTTAGTACAGGGGGCCGACTGCCACCGAGGGACATTCCGAGAACACTTGTCAGCCTCGGGAACTCTGGGAACAGCCGTACACACTGTAACGATAAAGGGGGCGATTTCCTTGGATGTGTAACCAGCCTTAGTTACAGTAGTAAGTGAACACATTTGTATGAAATCTTTAGTTTATTGGTACAAAACAGCACAAGATTGTTTTATTGAGGTCGGACAAGATTTACCCAGGAAGTGGTTTGATTCAGGTGATACCATAATGTTAAACAGTTAAGCAGTACATTTAATTCTCTGCCACTAAATATAATATGTAAAATGATGTTAAAGGGATTGTCCACATTAAAATGATGTCTCAGCCAATGACTGACGCTGCTGCCGGTCCGGCCCCTTCTGCTGCTTCCATGCATGGAAAAGGCACGGAGCAGCAGCAGAAGGTAGCCAAGGGAACCAGGGCTGGTAAGTATATTAAGAAGCCCCCACGGAACATTAAACCATGCCAGGTCTATGTTTGGGGGAGGCGATAAAACGATATAATTTGGGGGTGGACATTCCCTTCAAACCTATATTTCTTTATAATTTTTACATTGAACTCCTCAGCTTTAGGAATTATTATTAGTTCTGATGCTACGTAACGTTCACAGAGCTTCTAGGATCTCAGTGCTTGTCTATGTCATAGGGATATTTGAAGTTTCCTAAGGCTGGGTACACATGGGCAGATTTTTCCATGTATCAGTCGATTGGGCAGAAAAATCTGTGCTGCTTTCGCCCGTCACCGCGATGAGCGGGTGATGGAACGAGTCGGTAAATCACAGCCAATCGTGCGGTTCCCTATGGGACCGCAGGAACGACCACACAAACTGTGGGCCGCGGCCACTATTACCATGACCGACAGACATTGGTCCCGGCCCCTTGTGTGTACCCAGCCTAAGAGTTCCATGGCCTGTACAACTCAGCCAGTAGCCTTGTGTCTTTATGTTAACTCCTCCTGTCACCTCTGATATTGTTTTTTACAATAGGGGGTGTATTACTCACTGTTCTATTTCACAGTAGGAGATACAGTATCATTGACAGTACAGTACTGAGACCCTGTAAACACAACCCCAGTATTGCATGATACATTGGATAAATTGACAGGTTATTCAATAAAAGTTCTTATCTTTAAAAATGGTGCAAATTTGCCCCAACCAATCAGATCTTAGCTTTCAAATGTTAAATAACATCTGATTGGTTGGGGCAAAATTAGCACCATTTTAAATGATAAGAACTTTTATTGAATCTCCTTGTTTGTTTGTTAGTTTTTTCTGAATGTCTTGCGGTCACAACATATGCAAACTATGTGTTTATCACATTGTACAGCTCCTATTACCAGTTGTCTAATTCTGTCCTTTCTATCATCCCACGCATTCTCACTATGAACACACAGCGATAGACTTTGTGTGGAGTTTGCAGATACAGTTCAATGATTTTTATCTTTTGTTTCCTGAGATGCCTTGTAGTTTATTGCGGTTAAAACTTGGTAAAGCTGCGGTCAAAACCTGATAGAACAATGGAATTGCTTATTGTTCCTTATCTTACAGATCATGTGTTCTTTGATAAACCGATACCTGGAATGCACAATAAAGGTTTATACGTTCATTAAAAGATAGATCTAAATAGTATCTAAAAGTCAGGGCAGACAATCATGTCTAAGGTATAATCGTTGGACTAGATGCACATATGTCTCTATTCAATTTCCAATACTATGTTACTATGTAACTGTTATACAGACATTATGGGTAGGGTATAAAGGTTGGACTAGATGGATGTATGTCTTTATACAACCTCCAATACTATGTTACTATGTAACTGTTATACAGACATTATGGGTAGGGTATAAAGGTTGGACTAGATGGACGTATGTCTTTATAAAACCTCCAATACTATGTTACTACTGTATGTAACTGTTAGACAGACATTATAGGTAGGGTATAAAGGTTGGTCAAGATGAACGTATGTCTTTATTCAACATCCAATTCTATGTTATGATGTAACTGTTATACAGACATTATGGGTAGGGTATAATGGTTGGACTAGATGGACGTATGTCTTTATACAATCTCCAATACTATGTTACTATGTAACTGTTATACAGTCATTATGGGTAGGGTATAAAGGTTGAACTAGATGGACGTATGTCTTTATAAAACCTCCAATACTATGTTACTACTGTATGTAACTGTTAGACAGACATTATAGGTAGGGTATAAAGGTTGGTCTAGATGAACGTATGTCTTTATTCAACATCCAATTCGATGTTACGATGTAACTGTTATACAGACATTATGGGTAGGGTATAATGGTTGGACTAGATGGACGTATGTCTTTATACAATCTCCAATACTATGTTACTATGTAACTGTTATACAGACATTATGGGTAGGGTATAAAGGTTGGACTAGATGGACGTATGTCTTTATAAAACCTCCAATACTATGTTACTACTGTATGTAACTGTTAGACAGACATTATAGGTAGGGTATAAAGGTTGGTCAAGATGAACGTATGTCTTTATTCAACATCCAATTCTATGTTATGATGTAGACTGTTTACCAGCACAGTTATGGGTAGGGTATAAAGGTTGGACTAGATGGACGTATGTCTTTATACAACCTCCAATACTATGTTACTATGTAACTGTTATACAGACATTATGGGTAGGGTATAAAGGTTGGACTAGATGGACGAATGTCTTTATACTACCTCCAATACTATGTTACTATGTAACTGTTATACAGACATTATGGGTAGGGTATAAAGGTTGAACTAGATGGAAGTTATGTTGTAACTACCTCCAATACTATGTTACTATGTAACTGTTATACAGTCATTATGGGTAGGGTATAAAGGTTGGACTAGATGGACGTATGTCTTTATACAACCTCCAATACTATGTTACTATGTAACCGTTATACAGACATTATGGGTAGGGTATAAAGGTTGGACTAGATGGACGTATGTCTTTATACAACCTCCAATACTATGTTACTATGTAACCGTTATACAGACATTATGGGTAGGGTATAAAATCTAGTCCAACCTTTATACCCTACCCATAATGTCTGTATAACAGTTACATAGTAACATAGTATTGGAGGTTGTATAAAGACATACGTCCATCTAGTCCAACCTTTATACCCTACCCATAATGTCTGTATAACAGTTACATAGTAACATGTATGGAGGTTGTATAAAGACATACGTCCATCTAGTCACCTTTATACCCTACCCATAATGTCTGTATAACAGTTTCATAGTAACATAGTATTGGAGGTGTATAAAGACATCGTCCATCTAGTCCAACCTTTATACCCTACCCATAATGTCTGTATAACAGTTACATAGTAACATAGTAATTGGAGGTTGTATAAAGACATACGTCCATCTAGTCCAACCTTTATACCCTACCCATAATGTCTGTATAACAGTTACATAGTACATAGTATTGGAGGTTGTATAAACATACGTCCATCTAGTCCAACCTTTATACCCTACCCATAATGTCTGTATAACAGTTACATAGTAACATAGTATTGGAGGTTGTATAAAGACATACGTCCATCTAGTCCAACCTTTATACCCTACCCATAATGCTGTATAACAGTTACATATTAACATAGTTTGGAGGTTGTATAAAACATACGTCCATCTAGTCCAACCTTTATACCTACCCATAATGTCTGTATAACAGTTACAAGTAACATAGTATTGGGATTGTATAAGACATACGTCCATCTAGTCCAACCTTATACCCTACCCATATGTCTGTATACCAGTTACTAACATAGAATTGGAGTTGAATAAAGACATACTTCTAGCCAACCTTTATACCCTACCTTAATGTCTGTTAACAGTTCATACATAGTAACATAGTATTGGAGTTTTTAAAGACATACGTCCACCTAGTCAACCTTTATACCCTACCCATAATGCTGTGTATAAAGTTACATAGTAACATAGTATTGGAGGTTGTATAAAGACATACGTCCATCTAGTCCAACCTTTTATACCCTACCCATATGTCTGTATAACAGTTACATAGTAACATAGTATTGGAGATTGTATAAAGACATACGTCCATCTAGTCCAACCATTATACCCTACCCATAATGTCTGTATAACAGTTCACATAACATATATTGGATGTTGAATAAAGACATACGTCATCTGACCAACCTTTTACCCTACCTATAATGTCTGTCTAACAGTTACAACAGTAGTAACATAGTATTGGGTTTTAAAGACATACGTCCATCTAGTCCAACCTTTATACCCTACCCATAATGACTGTATAACAGTTACATAGTAACATAGTATTGAGGTTTTATAAAGACATACGTCCATCTAGTCCACCTTTATACCCACCCATAATGTCTGTATAACAGTTACTAGTAACATAGTATTGGAGGTTGAAAAGACATATGTCCATCTAGTCCAACCTTTATACCCTACCCATAATGTCTTTTAACAGTTCATAGTAACATAGTATTGGGAGGTTTGTATAAAGACATACGTTCCATCTAGTCCAACCTTATACCCTACCCATAATGTCTGTTAACAGTTACATAGTAACATAGTATTGGAGTTGATAAAGAATATGTCCATCTAGTCCAACCTTTATACCCTACCCATAATGTCTTTATAACAGTACATAGTAACATAGTATGGGAGGTTGTATAAAGACATACGTCCATCTAGTCAACCTTATACCCACCCATAATGTCTGTATAACAGTTACATAGTAACATAGTTGGAGGTTGTATAAAGACATACGTCCATCTAGTCCAACCTTTATACCCTACCCATAATGCTTATAACAGTTACATATACATAGTATTGGGTTTATAAAGACATACGTCCATCTATCCAACCTTTATACCCTACCCATAATGTCTGTTAACAGTTACATAGTAACATAGTATTGGAGGTTTGTATAAGACATACGTCCATCTAGTCCAACCTTTATACCCTACCCATAATGTCTGTATAACAGTTACATAGTAACATAGTATTGGAAATTGATAGAGACATATGTGCAATCTAGTCCAACGATTATACTTAGACATGATTGTCTGCCGACTTTTAGATACTATTTAGATCTATCTTTTAATGAACGTATAAACCACTTTATTGTGCATTCCAGGTATCGGTTTATCAAAGAACACATGATCTGTAAGATAAGGAACAAAATGCATTCCATTGTTCTATCAGTTTTGACCGCACTTTACCAAGTTTTAACCGCATAAACTACAAGGCATCTAGGAAACAAAGATAAAAATCATTGAACTGTATCTGCAAACTCCACACAAAGTCTATCGCTGTGTGTTCATAGTGAGAATGCGTGGGATATAGAAAGGACAGAATTAGACAACTGTAATAGGAGCTGTACAATGTGATAAACACATAGTTTGCATAGGTTGTGACCGCAAGACATTCAGAAAAAACTAACAAACAAACAAGGAGATTCAATAAAATTTCTTATCATTTAAAAGTGCTAATTTTGCCCCAACCAATCAGATCTTATTACATTTGAAAGCTAAGATCTGATTGGTTTGGCAAATTTGCACCATTTTTAAAGATAAGAACTTTTATTGAATAACCTGTTATTTATCCAATGTATCATGCAATACTGGGTTGTTTTTACGGGCTCTCTGTACTGTCATGATACTGTATCTCCTACTGTGAAATAGACAGTGAGTAATCACACCCCTATTGTAAAAAACAATTTCAGAGGTGACAGGAGGAGTTAACATAAAACACAAGGCTACTGGCTGAGTTGTACAGGCCATGGAACTCTTAGGCTGGGTACACACAAGGGGACCATTTGTGCGCGAGCGTTCGGTACGAGCGACGTCGGGGACCAATCTGTCTGTCATGGTAATAGTGGCCGCGCCCACAGTTTGTGTGGTCGTTCCTGCGGTCCCATAGGGAACCGCACGATCGGCTGTAATTTCGACTCGTTCCATCACCCGCTCATCGCGTGACGGGCGAAAGCAGCACAATTTTTCTGCCCAATCACTGATACGGAAAAATCTGCCCATGTGTACCCAGCCTTAGGAAACTTCAAATATCCCTATGACATAGACAAGCACTGAGATCCTAGACTCTGTGAACGTTACGTAGCATCAGAACTAATAATAATTCCTAAAGCTGAGGAGTTCATGTAAAAATTATAAAGAAATATAGGTTTGAAGGGAATGTCCACCCCCAAATTATATCGTTTTATCGCTCCTCCCACAACATAGACCTGGCATGGTTTAATGTTCCGTGGGGGCTTCTTAATATACTTACCAGCCCTGGTTCCCTTGGCTCCTTCTGCTGCTGCTCCGTGCCTTTTCCATGCATGGAAGCAGCAGAAGGGGCCGGACGGCAGCAGCGTCAGTCATTGGCTGAGACATCATTTTAATGTGGACAATCCCTTTAACATCATTTTACATATTATATTTAGTGGCAGAGAATTAAATGTACTGCTTAACTTTTTAACATTATGGTATCACCTGATCAAACCACTTCCTGGGTAAATCTTGTCCCCACTCAATAACAATCTTGTGCTGTTTTGTACCAATAAACTAAAGATTTCATACAAATGTGTTCACTTACTACTGTAACTAAGGCTGGTTACACATCCAAGGAATCGCCCCCTTTATCGTTACAGTGTGTACGGCTGTTCCCAGGGTTCCCGAGGCTGACAAGTGTTCTCGGAATGTCCCTCGTGGCTTCGGCCCCCTGTACTAAAGAGTAGGGAGTCAGCCATGGCTACGCTGAACCGTACGACCACAATCGTAGCATGTATGGCCACCATAGGGGCTAGTGGGCTAGTGGATAGGTGTGAAATATAACACGTTATTTTCTGTAATATGTGTTTATTGTCCTTTAAAGCTGTGACTGTCTCCTACGTGGTAAAGTTTACACTTACACCAACCATGACTGACTCCTTACATTCCAACAATGAGATCTTCACACTTTCACCACACAACAGTTAAGTTCGTACACACGTGCGATCGCGGGTGCCGACCAGCAACGTACAATGTGTACCAACGGCCATTTCGGCTGATAATTGTCCGTGTATGGGCAGTTTATCTGCCGTTAGTTCGGGATCGCTTCCCGATCCGGGCGATCTCTGAATGAGCAGACGATTCAGCCGATAACTTGCCCATTATTGGGCGAAATGGCTGTTTGTACACATCGTGTGTTGTGGGTTGTCACCCACGTGTGTACGACCCTTTAGACTGGGTAAACACCAGCAGATATTTCCGGCAACTGACCGATAGTGCTGTGAGTCGGCCGGAAATATCTGATGGTGTGGGGCGGCCGGCACGACAGAGCTAGTTTCGTCCGGATGATCGGGACATTGGTAAATCACAGGTGATCGCGGTTCCCTACTAGGAACTGATTTCATTAGTAGTATAGTATAGTATAGTATTTGAGGTTGAATAAAGACATACGTCCATCCAGTCCAACCCATCTAGCAATATCCTCATTTCCTGCCTAACTGTTGATCCAGAGGAAGGCAAAACCCCCACCAAATTTATGAGGGTAAAAATTTCCTTCCTGACTCCAAGTGCAATCGAAATTTCCCTGGATCAACTCTACTTTATGTATCAATACCAGTAACTTGTAACATTCCTTGTTTGCAGAAACTCATCCAGCTTTTTTATTAAACTGACCAATGAACCTCTCAACAACGTCCACTGGAAGACAGTTCCATAGCTTTACGTTCTCACAGTGAAAAACCCTTTCCCAACTCTACTTTATGTATCAATACCAGTAACTTGTAACATTCCTGTTTGAGAAACTCATCCAGCTTTTTTTAACTGACCAATGAACCTGCCATAACAACGTCCACTGGAAGACAGTTCCATAGCTTTACCGTTCTCACAGTGAAAACCCTTTCCGAGCTTAAGCCTAAACCTTTTTTCTTCAAGTCTTAAGGTGATCCCTGTGTCCTCTGACATGTTCTATTGGTGAACAATGCCCCAGAAGTTTATTGTATGGCCTGTTAATGTATTTATAACAGTAATCATATCCCCACCAAGCGCCTTTTCTCCAGCGTACATAATTGTAACTTTTCCAGTTTCTTCATATTCAAGCTCCCCCAATCCCCTTATTAATTTAGTTGCCTTCTCTGAACCCTTTCCATTTCAAAGATGTCCTTTTTGTACACAGGTTCAAAATTGCACTGCATATTCCAAATGAGGCCTTACCAATGCTTTGAAGAGAGAGTACATTTTCTCCCTTGAATCATACCTCTCTTTATACAAGACATACCATGCTGGCTCTGGCTGTTGCCCCTGGCACTGCTTGCTACCTTTAAGTTTGTTATCCACCAAAACTCCAAGATCCCTTTCCAACGGATTCACTTACGGACATTATACTCACCTTCCCTCCGCTCCAGATCTTCATGTTGTAACTTTTACCCAGGGTGAGACCTGAACTGCTAGGTCCTCACCCCGGGATTCACAAACCCTCAGCACGTGTTCCAGCAACGCTGCTCTTGTAGGCTCCGCCCCCCTCCTCCCCATCGGCGACGAGCGCAATAGGAAGGCACGCTCTGCAACAAGCATCCTTCCTATTGGCCTCGTCCCGACGGGGAGGAGGGGGCAGAGCCTACAAGACAGCGTTGCGCAACACGTGCTGAAGGGTTTGTGAATCACACTTGTGATTACGGTCCCTACCCGCGACGCACGATGTGTACGAATGAACGTTTCGGGTGATAATCGGCCCATGTAGGCCCTTTATCGGCTGATAGGGGACGTCGGTCTGGGATCTTGCCCGACGACCTGGTGGATCTCTTCGTTCGGTTCGGACGATAAAGTGCCTACACATGGGCCGATTATCGGTCGAAACGTTCATTCGCACACATCGTGCGTTGCGGGTTGGGACCCACGATAGCACGTGTGTACGAACCTTTACTTTACAGCTGCAATCAAGTGCCTAGTTATCATGTGCCTCATAGTGATAACTCAGCATGCTTGCCCTCACAGATAGAACAGTCCAGAGTGCACACCTGTCTTAAGTTATAAATGGGACGTTTCGGTGCCTGTGCAACACCATCCTCAGACGTAACAACATTTACCAAGTGCAAAGTGCTGGTTTAAATAGAATGAGGTGAATGGAGTCAAGTAACAAACAAAAGAAACTTTATTTGACGCCACTCTATTTAAACCAGCACTTGCAATGACACCTCAGAGTAAGGGCTACTGACATGTAATTGACATTTTGAATTTTGAATACCCTTGTAGGCGTGTGGTGGCACAGCAATAGGCGTGACTTGGCATATGGGCGTGGTTTTGTGGGTGGGCGTGGCTTTGGTGAGTGGGGCAAAATTTTTGATAATTTTGCATTTATAAACAGTTTTTTTTATACAGTTCTCCATTGCTATAAAGCATAAAAAACACATGTTGGTGCAACTGGCACATTAGAAATCCCTGCATACTTTCTTTAGATATACTTAGACAGGTGTGCACTCTGGACTGTTCTATCTGTGAGGGCAAGCATGCTGAGTTATCACTATAGGCACATGATAACTAGGCACTTGATGGCAGCTGTAAAGTAAAGGTTCGTACACACTGCTATCGTGGTCCCAACCCGCAACGCACGATGTGTGCGAATGAACGTTTCGACCGATAATCGGCCCATGTGTAGGCACTTTATGTCCGAACCGAACGAGAGATCCACCAGGTCGTCGGGCAAGATCCCAGACCGAACGTCCCTATACACGTATAGGGCCACATGGGCCGATTACACCCCGAAACGTTCATTCGTCAACTACGGTGCGTCGCGGGTAGGGACCCGTAATCACAAGTGTGATTCACAAACCCTTCAGCAGCGTGTTGCAGCCAGCTGCTCTTGTAGGCTCCCCCTCCTCCCCGTCGGGACGAGGCCAATAGGAAGGATGCTGTTTGCAGAGCGTGCCTTCCTTGGCCTGTCGCCGATGGGGAGAGGAGGGGCGGAGCCTACAAGCAGCGTTGCTGCAACACGCTGCTGAAGGGTTTGTGAATCCCGGGGTGAGGACCTAGCGTTCAGGTCCTCACCCTGGGTAAAGTTACAACATGAAGATCTGGAGCGGAGGGAAGGTGAGTATAATTGTCCTGTAAGTGATCCCTGTTGGAAAGGGATCTTGGAGTTTTGGTGGATCAACACTTAAAGGTAGCAAGCAGTGCCAGGGGCAACAGCCAGAGCCAGCATGGTATGTCTTGTATAAAAGAGGTATGGATTCAAGGGAGAAATGTAATTCTCCTCTTTCAACGATTGGTAAGGCCTCATTGGAATATGCAGTGCAATTTGAATCCTGTGTACAAAAGGACATCTTTGAATGGAAAGGGTTCAGAGAAGGCAACTAAATTAATAAGGGGATTGGGGGAGCTTGAATATGAAGAAAACGTGGAAGTTACAATTATGTACGCTGAGAAAAGGCGCTTGGTGGGGATTGATTACTGTATATAAATACATTAACGGCCATACAATAAACTTCTGCTGGGCATTGTTCACCCAATAGAACATGTCAAGGACACGAGGAATCCCTTAAGACTTGAAGAAAAAGGTTTAGGCTTCAAGCTCGGAAAGGGTTTTCACTGTGAGAACGGTAAAGCTTGGAACGTCTTCCAGTGGACGTTGTTATGGCAGGTTCATTGTCAGTTTAAAAAAAGCTGATGAGTTTCTCAAACAGGAATGTTACAAGTTACTGGTATTGATACATAAAGTAGAGTTGGGAAAGGGTTTTTCACTGTGAGAACGGTAAAGCTATGGAACGGTCTTCCATGGACGTTGTTATGGCAGGTTCATTGGTCAGTTTAATAAAAAAGCTGGATGAGTTTCTGCAAACAAGGAATGTTACAAGTTACTGGTATTGATACATAAAGTGATTGATCCAGGGAAATTTCCGATTGCCACTTGGAGTCAGAAGGAATTTTTTACCCTTCATAAATTTGGTGGGGGGGTTTTGCCTTCCTCTGGATCAACATGTTAGGCAGGAAATGAGGATTTGCTAGATGGGTTGGACTGGATGGACTTATGTCTTTATTCAACCTCAAATACTATACTATACTATACTACTAAATGAAATCAGTTCCTAGTAGGGAACCGCCGATCACTGTGATTTACCAATAGTCCCATCATCCGGACGAACTAGCTCTGTCGTGACCGGCCGCCCCACACCATCAGATATTTCCGGCCGACTCACAGCACAATCGGTCAGTCTGCCGGAAATATCTGCTGGTGTTACCCAGTCTAAAGGGTCGTACACACGTGGGTGACAACCCACACACCACGATTGTGTACAAACAGCCATTTCGCCCAATAATGGGCACGTTATCGGCTGAATCGTCTGCTCATTCAGAGATCCGCCCGGTCGGGAAGCGATCCCCGACTAACGGCAGATAAACTGCCCATACACGGACATTTATCAGCCGAAATGGCCGTTGGTACACATTGTACGTTGCTGGTCGCACCCCGCATCGCACGTGTTACAACCTTACTGTTGTGTGGTGAAAGTGTGAAGATCTCATTGTTGTAATGTAAGGAGATCAGTCAGTGGTTGGTGTAAGTGTAAACTTTACCACGTAGGAGACAGTCCCAGCTTTAAAGACAATAAACACTATTACAGAAAATCCGTGTTATATTTCACACCTATCCACTAGCCCCACTAGCCCAGGGTGGCCAACATGCTACGATTGTGGTCGTACGGTCAGCGTAGCCATGGCTGACTCCCTACTCTTAGTACAGGGGGCCGACTGCCACCGAGGGACATTCCGAGAACACTTGTCAGCCTCGGGAACCCTGGGAACGCCGTACACACTGTAACGATAAAGGGGGCGATTTCCTTGGATGTGGTAACCAGCCTTAGTTACAGTAGTAAGTGAACACATTTGTATGAAATCTTTAGTTTATTGGTACAAAACAGCACAAGATTGTTTTATTGAGGTCGGACAAGATTTACCCAGGATGGTTTGATCAGGTGATACCATATGTTAAAAAGTTAAGCAGTACATTAATTCTCTGCCACTAAAATAATATGTAAATGATGTTAAAGGGATTGTCCACATTAAAATGATGTCTCAGCCATGACTGACGCTGCTGCCAGTCCGGCCCCTTCTGCTGCTTCCATGCATGGAAAGCACGGAGCAGCGCAGAAGGAGCCAAGGGAACCAGGGCTGGTAAGTTATTAAGAAGCCCCCACGGAACATTAAACCATGCCAGGTCTATGTTTGGGGGAGGCGTAAAACGATATAATTTGGGGGTGGACATTCCCTTCAAACCTATATTTTCTTATAATTTTTACATTGAACTCCTCAGCTTTAGGAATTATTATTAGTTCTGATGCACGTAACGTTCACAGAGCTTCTAGGATCTCAGTGCTTGTCTATGTCATAGGGATATTGAGTTTCCTAAGGCTGGGTACACATGGGCAGATTTTTCCGATCAGTCGTTGGGCAGAAAAATCTGTGCTGCTTTCGCCCGTCACCGCGATGAGCGGGTGATGAAATCGGTAAACGAGCGTGCGTCCTATGGGACCGCAGGACGACCACACAAACTGTGGCGCGCCACATTACATGACGACAGACATTGGTCCCGGCGATTCCTCGTACGAACTCTGCCGGCACTGGTCCTGGTTATTTTTCCCTATCACCATTCACTTTCTTTTGTGTGTTTGTTCTGTCTTCATTAAGAAGATGTCACGGCCCTTAGTCAAAACGGACTAGCATCTATTGTGCAGATTCATGGCTGTACAACTCAGCCAGTAGCCTGTGTCTTTATGTTAACTCCTCCTGTCACCTCTGAATTGTTTTTACAATAGGGGGTGTATTACTCACGTCTATTTCACAGTAGGAGATACAGTATCATTGACAGTACAGTACGGAGCCCTGTAAACACAACCCAGTTTGCATGATACATTGGATAAATACAGGTTTCAATAAAAGTTCTTATCTTTAATGGTGCAAATTTGCCCAACAATCAGATCTTAGCTTTCAAATGTTAATAAGATCGATTGGTTGGGGCAAAATTAGCACCTTTTAAATGATAAGAACTTTATTGAATCTCCTTGTTGTTTGTTAGTTTTTTCTGAATGTTTGCGGTCACAACATATGCAAACTATGTGTATCACATTGTACAGCTCCTATTACCAGTTGTCTAATTCTGTCCTTCTATCATCCCACGCATTCTCACTATGAACACACAGCGATAGACTTTGGTGGAGTTTGCAGATCATCAATGATTTTTATCTTTTGTTTCCTGAGATGCCTTGTAGTTTATTGCGGTTAAAACTTGGTAAGCTGCGGTCAAAACTTGATAGAACAATGGAATTGCTTATTGTTTCCTTACTACAGATCATGTGTTCTTTGATAAACCGATACCTGGAATGCACATTAAATGTTTATACGTTCATTAAAGATAAGATCTAAATATGTATCACAAGTCAGGCAGACAATCATGGTCTAAGGGTATAATCGTTGACTAAGATGCACATATGTCTCTATTCATTCCAATACTATGTTACTATGTACTGTTATACAGACATATGGGTAGGGTATAAAGGTTGGACTAGATGGACGTATGTCTTTATACAACCTCCAATCCTATGTTACTATGTAACTGTTAGACAGACATTATGGGTAGGGTATAAAGGTTGGACTAGATGGACGTATGTCTTTATACAACCTCCAATACTATGTTATGTAACTGTTTAACAGACATTATGGGTAGGGTATAAAGGTTGGACTAGATGGACGTATGTCTTTATACAACCTCCAATACTATGTTACTATGTAACTGTTATACAGACATTATGGGTAGGGTATAAAGTTGGACTAGATGGACGTTTGTCTTTATACAACCTCCAATACTATGTTTACTATGTAACTGTTATAAAAACATTATGGGTAGTTATAAAGTTGGACTAGATGGACTATGTCTTTATCCAACCTCCAATACTACTATGTTACTAGGTAACTGTTACAGACTTATGGGTAGGGTATAAAGGTTGGACTAGATGGACGTATGTCTTTATAACCCTCCAATACTATGTTACTATGTAACTGTTATAAAGACATATGGGGGGGTATAAAGGTTGGACTAGATGGACTATGTCTTTATCAACCTCCAATACTAGTTACATTTAACTGTTATACAGACATTATGGGTAGGTATAAGGTTGGACTAGATGGACGTAGTCTTTATAACCTCAATACATGTTACTATGTAACTGTTTACGCATTAGGGTAGGGTATAAAGGTTGGACTAGAGGGAGTATGTCTTTATAAAACCTCCAATACTATGTTCTACTGTAGTAACTGTTAGACGACATTATGGTAGGGTAAAAAGGTTGGTCAGATGACGTATGTCTTTTTCAACTCCCAATTCTATGTTATTATAACTGTTTATAGACATTATGGGTAGGGTATAATGGTTGGACTAGATGGACGTATGTCTTTATACAATCTCCAATACTATGTTACTATGTAACTGTTATACAGACATTATGGGTAGGGTAAAGGTTGGACTAGATGGACGTATGTCTTTATCAACCTCCATACTATGTACTATGTAACTGTTATACATCATTATGGGTAGGGTATAAAGGTTGAACTAGGGGACGTATGTCTTTATAAAACTCCAATACTATGTTACTACTGTATGTAACGTTAGACAGACATTATGGTAGGGTATAAAGGTTGGCTAGATAACGTATGTCTTTATACAACTCCAATCTATGTTACGATGTAACTGTTATACAGACATTATGGGTAGGGTATAAGGGTTGAACTAGATGGACGTATGTCTTTATACAATCTCCAATACTATGTTACTATGTAACTGTTATACAGACATTATGGGTAGGGTATAAAGGTTGGACTAGAGGACGTATGTCTTTATACAACCTCCAAACTATGTTACTATGTAACTGTTATACAGCATTATGGGTAGGATAAAGGTTGGACTAGATGGACGTATGTCTTTATTACAACCTCCAATACTATGTTACTATGTAACTGTTATCAGACATTATGGGTAGGGTATAAAGGTTGGACTAGATGGACGTTGTCTTTATACAACCTCCATACTATGTTACTATGTAACTGTTATACAGACATTATGGGTAGGGTATAAAGGTTGGACTAGATGGACGTATGTCTTATTACAACCTCCAATACTATGTTACTATGTAACTGTTATACAGACATTTGGGTAGGGTATAAAGGTTGGACTAGATGGACGAATGTCTTTATACTACCTCCTCCAATACTATGTTACTATGTAACTGTTATACAGACATTATGGGTAGGGTATAAAGGTTGAACTAGATGGACGTATGTCTTATACAACCTCCATACTATGTTCTATGTAACTGTTATACAGTCATTATGGGTAGGGTATAAAGGTTGGACTAGAGACGTATGTCTTTATACAACCTCCATACTATGTTACTATGTAACCGTTATAACAGACATTATGGGTAGGGTATAAAGGTTGACTAGATGGACGTATGTCTTTATACAACCTCCAATACTATGTTACTATGTAACCGTTATACAGACATTATGGGTAGGGTATAAAGTTGGACTAGATGGACGTTGTCTTTATACAACCTCCAATACATGTTACTATGTAACTGTTATACAGTCATTATGTAGGGTATAAAGGTTGGACTAGATGGACGTATGTCTTTATACAACCTCCATACTATGTTACTATGTAACTGTTTATATAGACATTATGGTAGGGTATAAATGTTGGACTAGATGGACGTGAGTCTTTATTCAACCTCCAATACTATGTTACTAGCAACTGTGTACATGCACATGGAATGAGGTTTTAAAGTGGTCAAAATTGTGGAAAATGAAGCCTTTAACATTTATGGAGGGGGTTTATCGAAAAAACCATGTATCACCTGAGAATTCTAAGCATTATTTTACCTTTGATATGTTTCGCCACAGAAATGAAGTATGCACTAGAGAATTACAGCAAGTACCTAGAGTACTTAGTACCTAGAAGTACCTTAGTAACCTAGAAGTCATTAGTACCTAGAGTACCTTAGTAACCTAGAGTTACCTTAGTACCTAGAAGTACCTTAGAACCTAGAAGAACATGGTCTTACAGCCAAGAACAGAAAGGCCTATTTATCTGTGTGACATGCAACAATTTTATGTGTGCTACAATTAGAAATTACTTCATCTGATCTTTGGTTGGTGTTTCACAATAAATGGGATTACATAGTAACATAGTAATTGAGGTTGTATAAAGACATACGTCCATCATGGTCCATCCTTTCACCCTACCTAACAATTTATCCAGAGGAAGGCAAAAAAATCCAGCTTCCTGACTCCAAACGGCAATCGGAAAGTATCCCAGGACCAACAAGAGCTGCATTATATGTATTAATACCAGTAATTCTCAATGTTATATAGTATCCCTGTACCATCCAGAACTACAGTATATGTATTAATACCAGTAATTCTCAATATTATATAGTATCCCTGTACCAACCAAAACTCAGTATATGTATTATTACCAGTATTCTCAATATTATATAGTATCCCTGTACCAAGCAGAACTACAGTATATGTATGAAACCAGTAATTTCTCAATATTATATAGTATCCCGTACCAACCAGAACTACAGTATATATATTTATACCAGTAATTCTCAATATTATATAGTATCCCTGTACCAACCAGAACTACAGTATATGTATGAATACCAGTCATTCTCAATATTATATAGTATCCCCGTCCAACCAGAATTACAGTATATGTATAATACCAAGTATTCCTCAATTCTGGTTGGTACAGGGATACTATATAATATTGAGAATTACTGGTATAAATATATATACTGTAGTTCTGGTTGGTACGGGGATACTATATAATATTGAGAAATTACTGGTTTTCATACATATACTGTAGTTCTGCTTGGTACAGGGATACTATATAATATTGAGAATTACTGGTAATAATACATATACTGTAGTTCTGGTTGGTACAGGGATACTAATAAAAATATTGAGAATTACTGGTATTAATACATATACTGTAGTTCTGGATGGTACAGGGATACTATATAACATTGAGAATTACTGGTATTAATACATATAATGCAGCTCTTGTTGGTCCTGGGATACTTTCCGATTGCCGTTTGGAGTCAGGAAGCTGGATTTTTTTGCCTTCCTCTGGATAAATTGTTAGGTAGGGTGAAAAGGATGGACCTGATGGACGTATGTCTTTATACAACCTCAATTACTATGTTACTATGTAATCCCATTTATTGTGAAACACCAACCAAAAGATCGAGATGAAGTAATTTCTAATTGTAGCACACATAAAATTGTTGCATGTCACACAGATAAATAGGCCTTTCTGTTCTTGGCTGTAAGACCATGTTCTTCTAGGTTCTAAGGTACTTCTAGGTTACTAAGGTAACTCTAGGTTACTAAGGTACTTCTAGGTTACTAAGGTACTTCTAGGTTATGGACGTATGTCTTTATACAACCTCCAATACTATGTTACTATGTAACCGTTATACAGACATTATGGGTAGGGTATAAAAGTTGGACTAGATGGACGTATGTCTTTATACAACCTCCAATACTATGTTACTATGTAACTGTTATACAGTCATTATGGGTAGGGTATAAAGGTTGGACTAGATGGACGTATGTCTTTATACAACCTCCAATACTATGTTACTATGTAACTGTTATATAGACATTATGGGTAGGGTATAAATGTTGGACTAGATGGACGTGAGTCTTTATTCAACCTCCAATACTATGTTACTATGCAACTGTGTACATGCACATGGAATGAGGTTTTAAAGTGGTCAAAAGTTGTGGAAAATGAAGCCTTTAACATTTATGGAGGGGGTTATCGAAAAAACCATGTATCACCTGAGAATTCTAAGCATTATTTTACCTTTGATATGTTTCGCCACAGAAATGAAGTATTGCACTAGAGAATTACAGCAAGTAACCTAGAAGTACCTTAGTAACCTAGAAGTACCTTAGTAACCTACGTACTAAGTACTGCTAGGTTACTTGCTGTAATTCTCTAGTGCCATACTTCATTTCTGTGGCGAAACATATCAAAGGTAAAATAATGCTTAGAATTCTCAGGTGATACATGGTTTTTTCGATAAACCCCCTCCATAAATGTTAAAGGCTTCATTTTCCACAATTTTGACCACTTTAAAACCTCATTCCATGTGCATGTACACAGTTGCATAGTAACATAGTCATTGGAGGTTGAATAAAGAACTCAGTCCATCTGTCCAACATTTATACCCTACCATAATGTCTATATAACAGTTACATAGAACATAGTATGGAGGTTGTATAAAGACATACGTCCATCTAGTCCAACCTTTATACCCTACATAATGACTGTAAACAGTTACATAGTAACATGTATTGGAGGTTGTATAAAGACAACGTCCATCTAGTCCAACTTTATACCCTACCCATAATGTCTGTATAACGGTTACATAGTAACATAGTATTGGAGGTTGTATAAAGACATACGTCCATCTAGTCAACCTTTATACCCTACCCATAATGTCTGTTATAACGGTTACATAGTAACATAGTATGGAGGTTGTATAAAGACATACGTCCTCTAGTCCAACCTTTATACCCTACCCATAATGACTGTATAACAGTTACATAGAACATAGTATGGAGGTTGTATAAGACATACGTCCATCTAGTTCAACCTTTATACCCTACCCATAATGTCTGTATAACAGTTACATAGTAACATAGTATTGAGGAGGTAGTATAAAGACATTCGTCATCTAGTCCAACCTTTATACCCTACCCAAATGTCTGTATAACAGTTACATAGTAACATAGTATTGGAGGTTGTAATAAGACATACGTCCATCTAGTCCAACCTTTATACCCTACCCATAATGTCTGTATAACAGTTACATAGTAACATAGTATTGGAGGTTGTATAAAGACAACGTCCATCTAGTCCAACCTTATACCCTACCCATAATGTCTGGATAACAGTTACATAGTAACATAGTATTGGAGGTTGTAATAAAGACATACGTCCATCTAGTCCAACCTTTATCCTACCCATAATGCTGTATAACAGTTACATAGTAACATAGTTTGGAGGTTGTATAAAGACATACGTCCTCTAGTCCAACCTTTATACCCTACCCATAATGTCTGTATAACAGTTACATAGTAACATAGTATTGGAGATTGTATAAAGACATACGTCCATCTAGTTCAACCCTTATACCCTACCCATAATGTCTGTATAACAGTTACATGTAACATAGATTGGAGTTGTATAAAGACATACGTTATCTAGCCAACCTTTATACCCTACCTATAATGTCTGTCTAACGTTACATACAGTAGTAACATAGTATTGGAGGTTTTATAAAGACATACGTCCCCTAGTTCAACCTTTATACCCTACCCATAATGATGTATAACAGTTACATAGTACATAGTATGGAGGTTGATAAAGACATACGTCCATCTAGTCCAACCTTTACCCTACCCATAATGTCTGTATAACAGTTACATAGTAACATAGTATTGGAGATTGTATAAAGACATACGTCCATCTAGTCCAACCATTATACCCTACCCATAATGTCTATAAACAGTTATAATAACATAGAATTGGAGTTGAAAAAGACATACGTCATCTGACCAACCTTTTACCCTACCATAATGTCGTCTAACAGTTACTACAGTAGAACATAGTATTGGAGGTTTTATAAAGACATACTCCCTCTAGTCCAACCTTTATACCCTACCCTAATGGCGTAAACAGTTACATAGTAACATGTATTGAGGTTATAAAGACTACGTCCATCTAGTCCAACCTTATACCCTACCCATAATGTCTGTATAACAGTTAAATGTAACATAGTATTGGAGGTTGATAAAGACATAGTCCATCTAGTCCAACCTTTATACCCCCCCATATGTCTTTATAACAGTTACATAGTAACATAGTATTGGAGGGTTATAAAGACATACGTCCATCTAGTCCAACCTTTATACCCTACCCATAAGTCTGTAACAGTTACCTAGTAACATAGTAGTATTGGAGGTTGATAAAGACATAGTCCATCTAGTCCAACTTTATAACTACCCATAATGTTTTTATAACAGTTACATAGTAAACATAGTATTGGAGGTTGTATAAAGACAAACGTCCATCTAGTCCAACTTTATACCCTACCCATAATGTCTGTATAACAGTTACATAGTAACATAGTATTGGAGGTTGTATAAAGACATACGTCCATCTAGTCCAACCTTTATACCCTACCCATAATGTCTGTTAAACAGTTACATTAACATAGTATTGGAGGGTTGTATAAAGACATACGTCCATCTAGTCCAACCTTTATACCCTACCCATAATGTCTGTTAACAGTTACATAGTAACATAGGATTGGAGGTTGTATAAAGACATACGTCCATTAGTCCAACCTTTATACCCTACCCATATGTCTGTATAACAGTACATAGTAACATAGTATTGGAATGAATAGAGACATATGTGCATCTTAGTCAACGATTATACCCTTAGACCATGATTGTCTGCCTGACTTGTGATACATATTTAGATCTTATCTTTAATGAACGTATAAACATTTAATGTGCATTCCAGGTATCGGTTATCAAAGAACACATGATCTGTAGTAAGGAAACAATAAGCAATTCCATTGTTCTATCAAGTTTTGACCGCAGCTTACCAAGTTTTAACCGCAATAAACTACAAGGCATCTCAGGAAACAAAAGATAAAAATCATTGATGATCTGCAAACTCCACCAAAGTCTATCGCTGTGTGTTCATAGTGAGAATGCGTGGGATGATAGAAGGACAGAATTAGACAACTGGTAATAGGAGCTGTACAATGTGATACACATAGTTTGCATATGTTGTGACCGCAAACATTCAGAAAAAACTAACAAACAAACAAGGAGATTCATAAAGTTCTTATCATTAAAAGGTGCTAATTTTGCCCCAACCAATCGATCTTATTAACATTTGAAAGCTAAGATCTGATTGTTGGGCAAATTTGCACATTAAAGATAAGAACTTTTATTGAAACCTGTATTTATCCAATGTATCATGCAAACTGGGTTGTGTTTACAGGCTCCGTACTGTATGTCAATGATACTGTATCTCCTACTGTGAAATAGACGTGAGTAATACACCCCCTATTGTAAAAACAATTCAGAGGTGACAGGAGGAGTTAACATAAAGACACAGGCTACTGGCTGAGTTGTACAGCCATGAATCTTGCAAACAAAAGATGCAATAGTCCGTTTTCTAGAACTGAAGGGGCTACGTGACATCTTCAATGAAGACAGAAACAAACACACAAAATGATAAGTGAATGTTGTAGATAGGGTAAAAATATAACACAGGGGACCAGTGCCGGCAGAGTTCGTACGAGGAACTCGCCGGGACCAATGTCTGTCGTCATGTAATGTGGCCGCGGCCACAGTTTGTGTGGTCGTTCCTGCGGTCCCATAGGAACGCACGTCGGTTTACCGATTTCATCACCCGCTCATCGCGGTGACGGGCGAAAGCAGCACAGATTTTTCTGCCCAACGACTGATCGGAAAAATCTGCCCATGTGTACCCAGCCTTAGGAAACTCAATATCCCTATGACATAGACAAGCACTGAGATCCTAGAAGCTCTGTGAACGTTACGTGCATCAGAACTAATAATAATTCCTAAAGCTGAGGAGTTCAATGTAAAAATTATAAGAAAATATAGGTTTGAAGGGAATGTCCACCCCCAAATTATATCGTTTTACGCCTCCCCCAAACATAGACCTGGCATGGTTTAATGTTCCGTGGGGGCTTCTTAATATACTTACCAGCCCTGGTTCCCTTGGCTGCCTTCTGCGCTGCTCCGTGCCTTTCCATGCATGGAAGCAGCAGAAGGGGCCGGACTGGCAGCAGCGTCAGTCATGGCTGAGACATCATTTTAATGTGGACAATCCCTTTAACATCATTTACATATTATTTTAGTGGCAGAGAATTAATGTACTGCTTAACTTTTTAACATATGGTATCACCTGATCAAACCATCCTGGGTAAATCTTGTCCGACCTCAATAAAACAATCTTGTGCTGTTTTGTACCAATAAACTAAAGATTTCATACAAATGTGTTCACTTACTACTGTAACTAAGGCTGGTTACCACATCCAAGGAAATCGCCCCCTTTATCGTTACAGTGTGTACGGCGTTCCCAGGGTTCCCGAGGCTGACAAGTGTTCTCGGAATGTCCCTCGGTGGCAGTCGGCCCCCTGTACTAAGAGTAGGGAGTCAGCCATGGCTACGCTGACCGTACGACCACAATCGTAGCATGTATGGCCACCTGGGCTAGTGGGGCTAGTGGATAGGTGTGAAATATAACACGGTTTTTCTGTAATAGTGTTTATTGTCCTTTAAAGCTGGTGACTGTCTCCTACGTGGTAAAGTTTACACTTACACCAACCACTGACTGATCTCCTTACATTACAACAATGAGATCTTCACACTTTCACCACACAACAGTAAGGTTGTAACACGTGCGATGCGGGGTGCGACCAGCAACGTACAATGTGTACCAACGGCCATTTCGGCTGATAAATGTCCGTGTATGGGCAGTTTATCTGCCGTTAGTCGGGGATCGCTTCCCGACCGGGCGGATCTCTGAATGAGCAGACGATTCAGCCGATAACGTGCCCATTATTGGGCGAAATGGCTGTTTGTACACAATCGTGGTGTGTGGGTTGTCACCCACGTGTGTACGACCCTTTAGACTGGGTAACACCAGCAGATATTTCCGGCAGACTGACCGATTGTGCTGTGAGTCGGCCGGAAATATCTGATGGTGTGGGGCGGCCGGTCACGACAGAGCTAGTTCGTCCGGATGATGGGACTATTGGTAAATCACAGTGATCGGCGGTTCCCTACTAGGAACTGATTTCATTTAGTAGTATAGTATAGTATAGTATTTGAGGTTGAATAAAGACATAAGTCCATCCAGTCCAACCCATCTAGCAAATCCTCATTTCCTGCCTAACATGTTGATCCAGAGGAAGGCAAAACCCCCCCACCAAATTTATGAAGGGTAAAAAATTCCTTCTGACTCCAAGTGGCAATCGGAAATTTCCCTGGATCAATCACTTTATGTATCAATACCAGTAACTTGTAACATTCCTTGTTTGCAGAAACTCATCCAGCTTTTTTATTAAACTGACCAATGAACCTGCCATAACAACGTCCATGGAAGACCGTTCCATAGCTTTACCGTTCTCACAGTGAAAAACCCTTTCCCAACTCTACTTTATGTATCAATACCAGTAACTTGTAACATTCCTGTTTGAGAAACTCATCAGCTTTTTTTAAACTGACAATGAACCTGCCATAACAACGTCCACTGGAAGACGTTCCAAGCTTTACCGTTCTCACAGTGAAAACCCTTTCCGAGCTTGAAGCCTAAACCTTTTTCTTCAAGTCTTAAGGGATTCCTCGTGTCCTTGACATGTTCTATTGGGTGAACAATGCCCAGCAGAAGTTTATTGTATGGCCGTTAATGTATTTATATACAGTAATCAATCCCCACCAAGCGCCTTTTCTCCAGCGTACATAATTGTAACTTCCCGTTTTCTTCATATTCAAGCTCCCCCAATCCCCTTATTAATTTAGTTGCCTTCTCTGAACCCTTTCCATTCAAAGATGTCCTTTTGTACACAGGATTCAAATTGCACTGCATATTCCAATGAGGCCTTACCAATCGTTGAAAGAGGAGAATTACATTTCTCCCTTGAATCCATACCTCTTTTATACAAGACATACCATGCTGGCTCTGGCTGTTGCCCCTGGCACTGCTTGCTACCTTTAAGTGTTGATCCACCAAAACTCCAAGATCCCTTTCCAACAGGGATCACTTACAGGACAATTATACTCACCTTCCCTCCGCTCCAGATCTTCATGTTGTAACTTTACCCAGGGTGAGGACCTGAACGCTAGGTCCTCACCCCGGGATTCACAAACCCTTCAGCAGCGTGTTGCAGCAACGCTGCTTGTAGGCTCCGCCCCCCTCTCCCCATCGGCGACAGGCCAAGGAAGGCACGCTCTGCAAACAGCATCCTTCCTATTGGCCTCGTCCCGACGGGGAGGAGGGGGAGCCTACAAGAGCAGCTGGCTGCAACACGCTGCTGAAGGGTTTGTGAATCACACTTGTGATTACGGGTCCCTACCCGCGACGCACCGTAGTTGACGAATGAACGTTTCGGGGTGTAATCGGCCCATGTGGCCCTATACGTGTATAGGGACGTTCGGTCTGGGATCTTGCCCGACGACCTGGTGGATCTCTCGTTCGGTTCGGACATAAAGTGCCTACACATGGGCCGATTATCGGTCGAAACGTTCATTCGCACACATCGTGCGTTGCGGGTTGGGACCACGATAGCAAGTGTGTACGAACCTTTACTTTACAGCTGCACATCAAGTGCCTAGTTATCATGTGCCTATAGTGATAACTCAGCATGCTTGCCCTCACAGATAGAACAGTCCAGAGTGCACACCTGTCTAAGTATATATTATATAGTATCCCTGTACCAACCAGAACTACAGTATATGTATTAATACCAGTAATTCTCAATATTTTTTAGTTTTGAAGCAATTCAATGAACTTGCTATTACCACATCTGCTGGAAGACAGTTCCACAGTTTCACAGTTCTCACTGTAAAGAAACCTTTCCTAACCTGAAGATGAAACTTCATTTCTTTTAATCTTAAAGGATGTCCACATGTCCTCTGATATGTCCTATTAGTGAACAATGCACCAGAGAGTTTCTTATATGGCCCATTAATATATTTGTATAAAGTGATCTTAACCCCATGTAAACGTCGCTTCTCCAATGTAAACAGTCCTAACTTGCCTAATCTGCCTGCATAGTCAAGCCCCTCCATTCCCTTTATTATTTTAGTTGCCCTTCTCTGAACTGCTTCTATTTCCAAAATGTCCCTTTTGTATATGGGATTCCAAAACTGCACCGCATATTCCAAATGAGGCCTTACCAGTGCCTTGTAAAGAGGGAGAATAATATTTTTCTCTCTTAAATCTATTCCCCTCTTTATACAAGACAATATCTTGTTAGCTCTAGCCGTTGCTACCTGGCATTTTTTGCTATGGCTAAGTCTGTTATCTACCAGAACCCCCAAATCTTTTTCCATTACAGATGCACTTAACACAGAGTTATTTATGGTGTGATTATTAAATCCCAAATGCATCACCTTACATTTATCAACATTGAATCTCATCTGCCATTCTGCTGCCCATTTTGATCTTCTATCTAGGTCTGCTTGCAGCACTTGCACATCATTTGAAGTTTCCAGAGCTCTGCATAGTTTATTGTCATCAGCAAACACAGAGACCTTGCTCTCAATGTCCCCTTCTAAGTCATTTATAAGCAGATTAAACAGAAGCGGCCCCAGTACAGAACCCTTAGAACTTTAGCCCACATAGATGTAGCTCCATTTACCACCACTCTCTGTTTGCGATCCAATAACCCAGGGGTTTTAAACTCAACTTAATTGGTGGGACAATTTTTATTTATTAAGCAGATGCAGGATTGGGGCTCGGTCACACTTGTTCCTAGTGCTGGGTCTTGGCAGGGAAAGGGTGTGAAGCACACTGTTTTGGACTGGGTTCTCTGCCCATGGTCCAGCCATGTGCTAATTCCTTCCCCTCCCCAGTGCTAGGCTAGCTACGCGATCAACTATTACAGTGGTTATTGCATCCAAGCCTTACTATGCTGCTATCCATTTGTGCATGTCAAAAGCAGTGGTGTAATTATAGATCTGCCAGATAATTTTAAAACAGCTGATCATGCATATCTTAGTAAAGGTATCTAGCCGTCAGATAGCAGTGTAGTAAGTCTTGGATGCTGTACAGTCACGAGGGGCCACAAAAAAATAGCCAGACAGACGGATTTGAGTTTGACACATGTGTAATAACCAGTTCTCTACCCATGTACAAATGTTTTTTTCTAACAGTCCTCAGTTTATACATTAGTCTCCTATGTGGCACAGTATCAAAAGCTTTCGCAAAATCTAAGTATACCACATCCACTGCTGTGCCTGTATCTAACTTCTTACTCGCTTCTTCATAAAAATCAATTAAATTTGTCTGACATGATCTATTTCCCATAAATCCATGCTGACTACTGCTAATAAGATCAGTTCTGGAGACAAACTCAAGGATATGATCCTGTAACAAAGTTTCCAGCACCTTCCCTACCACTGATGTTAGGCTTACAGGTCTATAGTTACCAGGCTGGAAACGACTACATTTTTTTAATATTGGTTTTTATTTATTTTTTTTAATATTGGCTTTTTCCAATCCAGAAGTACATCACCATACAAAAGTGAATCTGAAAAGAAACACCGGACTAAGCTCTCCTTGGATCCAAGGATGTATTTTATCGGGTCCACATTCTCGGTCCTGATCTTTTTACTATTGATATATTTAAAAACATTTGGGTTGGACTTGCTTTGTTCTGCTATCCGTATTTCATTTTCTATTTGAGCTAGTTTAATTGATTTTTTTAATTGCACTCCTTATTACAGCTTTTATTCTCCCTGTAAGCCTGTTTTGTTCCCTCCGATTTCAAAAAATCTACTTTTTCTTTTTTTCCATTTCCCTTTTTACCTGAGCATTAATGCTGGAATTTGCTACAAACATTTCTTGCACACATTCCACTTTCATAGCTTTTAGTAGAAAGGTGATCCTGTCTTTTCTAAAAGTGGAACCAGAGGGTATTTTCCAGCTTGAAGAGACCGTCTATTGACCCCACAAATTTCTTACCCTCAAAGGCAAATCTAGGGCATATTTCCTCAAGTCAAAAGCTTCACACATTTCCCCTTCTTTACATTTAAATAAAAGTTAACAAGTTTGTGCAGAAATATCTGTTTGGTTCTTTGTGGTTTTCAAGATAAGTGCAGGAAAAAAAAATACTCGTTATTCTATTTTATGCCACGTGGGTCATGTGCAGTAAGTGTGTCTATGAAATCTAGGTATGACAGAGCAGGGTGGAGACTTTCTGGGTTCTTATAAACTGTCTTATGTCATGAACATCATCAAACCAACCATAAAAGATCTCGAAAGTTCAACTTTATAACAAGGATGGCGCGGCTCAACAAGAACATCTTCTGGCAGGTAAGGCATATGGGTCACCAGTGACGGATTGTGGAAGTGGAGCCTACCAGTAAATATAAGACGATGGGTCCTACCAGAAAGCATTGGGAGCCAAGTCAACATTTTTTTTTCTTTTTTTCAACTAGGTATCTTATTTACTCCTGATATGACTTACTGACCCTTTGATCTAAATGTGAACATTATTTTCTGTTTGTGTTAATACTGGGAATTCCCCTGCTATTCTGATGGGCCCAAGCGATCCTGTTGTATGTCAAATTGAAATATACTGTTTATGAGGTTTTTTTGGGTTGCGGTTCCTAATTAGCCCTGGGGTCGACCAATAAGCAAATTGTTAACAGTAATACAGAAAGGGGATTAAAACCAGTTAAACATAATTTGCTGCAAATGATATTTCCCAACATCCTCAATTGGAACTGAGTCAATTGAAGGCCTGCAAATTCCACATTGTACCGGTAAATGTTAAAACCCGCGTGTATATTAATGGAAAATAACAATAAAGCCATAGGGATGGACTTGATCTTTTCATGTTGTTATAGTTGCCCTTTCTGCTGGTTTTAAATCAAATTTGAAACCATTCTTTATTTATTTATTTTTCAGTGCATAGAAACTGGTTGTCTGTGAATTAAAAAGAATTCTGTGATACGTTTACTTTAAATATTTATATGTTTGGTTCTCTGGCATTGTAATATTACACAATGCCTACATCACTAGGGAACTAAAATTCCTAATGAACTCCACCTATGCAATTATGAAAAAGTGAAACTGCAAAATGGTTGCTGCACCAATGCATGCAGTCCTAATAAATACATTTCCTGGACGTACGGTACGGAGTTTTCCCATAAGACAATTGACAATCACATTGTATTTTTATCTCTGGATGAACATTTTACAAAGAGTTATTAGCTTTATAACTCCTGTTTTAGTCCAGTCTGGTTGCAGCCCCCATTCTTGGCATAGTCCAACCAATGACAGCACTTGCTTACTGCAGAGTGTGTTCTCATTGGCTTAATCAATGACCAAGTAATAAGGCAGAGTTAGTTTGCCTAGAAGTTCTGAATTTGTAGTTTGGTTCAATTGGGAATTTTGATTGGATGATAATGTTTTTCATCTTCAAGATATAAACCATGGTAAAAAGTGTAATTATTAAAGTCAGTATACTCTTTGCTTTTTTCAGGCTTTGGCAGTTGTTATTCTGCTGATTATCCATCTGGCTGAAGGTAATCCAGCGGGATCCCCCCCGAAGAAGCAAAAAAAGCCAGGAAACCAAAAATGCAAAGATCCACAACAGTGCAAAGATTGCATCCTGGTGCAAATTAGAAATAAAGAAAATAAAGTAGGGGATCAGCTGCCTGGAGTCCTTAGCGTGAGAAACATATCAAATCGTTCCATTGTTCCTTGGGAATATGAGTAAGTTTAAATTACACTGTTATTCTATATGACACCTCCTATCTAGGGTTTCCAGATCATCTACTGATTGTAGGATGTTCCTAATAAATGCAATGGCCAGGGCTGCACTGATTGCATTTTAACTTGCGGTTTGTGCTTTTATTGGACATCCTCTGATTCTTCACTGATCTGGCAACCCTACTCCTATCATACAGTACGGATCTTGGAGTAAAAACAATTCGGTAAAGGAACATTGCAGATAAATGTGTAATACCGGTTGTACGATACCGGGATGATAAGATTGGTATTGTTGCATGTTTGGGCACCTTTATGGAAAAATATTGCTTGTGTTGATGTAAAAAGGAACACGTGCAGGTACCGATGGGACTGAATGGTCTTCTGCATTATGGGTGGGACTCTGGAATCAGAATGAAACAATCTATTTCTATTTTGAGGGACTAAGGGGGTTATTTAATAAAAGTTCTTATCGTTTAAAATGGTGCTAATTTTGCCCCAACCAATCAAATTTTAGCTTTCAAATGTTACATAAGTTCTGATTGGTTGGGGAAAAATTAGCACCATTTTAAACAATAAGAACTTTTATTGAATCTCCCTGTTAGTGATTAACTAATGGGGGGGATTGGACTGAACAGTGTTAACACCACTGACTTATTATGTTATTGCTCTGGAAGGATTGCAAAATGTTTATGCTAAATTGATCATTAAGAAAGTTATTAGACTTCTTTTAATTAAACAGAATGAGCAGTATGGCAGAACTTGCATGTATTTTAATTGTCTTTTTTTTAAAGATTTACCCAAACAATCTATCATTTTCCAGGAGGTAGGGAATGCTATACTTACCTCCTACTATAAAATAATGGATCTCGTCATTAAAACCTAGGAAGTCGGGCATGTGCAGTAGAGCAAAGGGTGCTCTCAGGAGAGGGGATCCAGGCTTTGTGTTCATGCAGAGTTCATGCAGAGCCCAGGGTGACTTTGTATATCCTTATATTTTCAGTTCTGGTCTGTGGATCATTTGGTAAAGGCAGATCAATTGTGCTATAGTATTGCATTCCATCAAAATATTAGAGACGGCTGCTTTAAAGTGCAATGTGATGTGTTAAAATTTGCCTGGGCTGTTAAACTACAGCATCCAATCAAATGTTTTCTAACAGTAAAAGGTATAATCTGATTGGTTGCTGCAAATCAACAGTTCAGAAACATTTTTGTACCTCTTATTAAATAAGCCTGATATTACTTACCTACAATATATATTGTGTAACACAAAATCTGATTAGGTTATGTGACATTTACAATCCAGCCAAGCACAGCATGTGACTGATGACGTAGCTAAGCAATTATAAGAATATAATTTACAATATCCATGTTTATTTTAAACCATTTAGATTATAATAAACAAGACAGAATTCCAACCTAGCTATTTACAGGATCGGTGTTAAAATGCATTCTGTATTGTATGATTGTATGAATGCATCCTATTAATTCATGTTTCAGTTGCCTTTCCAGGTGCTTCCTACACAGTAATCCAGCACCAGATAATTAAATATGGATCAATCTAGAGGGTTTAGCAAAACGCTTACAAATTTCAGTATTTAAAGGTCATGTTTGGCCATATAACCAAAATGTAGTTTTAACACACACCCCAGCCCTATTTTCATTCTAATTACCTTCCCTAAAGATGCCTATAGAAATACTTACAAGACTCGGCCCCTCGCCACAAAGCTCCTCTTCACCGCACTGCTTCCTGGTTAAGTCTGTCAGTCTAAAGACCCGATTCCATCGGATCCAACTGTATCTGGGCTCTATCGCTAGTGTGTAGCGGTTTTCCCAAGCATTTTCCCTCGTCGCGGTAGTCTCCCTCTAGGGAAGTCGGCAGCAGCCGATGGAAACACACAGTCCCGAGCATTCTCCCTATGCTGTGTATAGGGAGAACATTTGGGACTGTGTGTATCCAGATCTTTCAAAAATCTGTACTGTGTGTACTTAGGTCACAATGGTGACGTCACAGCCAATAACTGCCAGACACAATTGGGAAGTACATATATAAAATGTCAGGACGCAAATTTTAAAATGACTTATAGGACATGCGGTTACACAACGTTTCGAGAGCTTTCATCCCTTCCTCAGCCACAGAAAAGTTTTGTGACTGCATGTCCTATTATTAAAATGTGTTCTAGTTGAAAGTGTGCGTTCTGACCCTTCATATATATGGACTTACTTGGATTTCACAGGCAGGAGTCATTGGCACTGCACCCGTTTTCATTTACGTGGGAGGCTTTCACTTGTGCAATCAGGGAGTTCCTCACTGCTACTATGCGCGTTGAAACCAGTAGCAAGAATGGGCACCCAGGCAGCATAACTATTCCCAGAGGCATGTGTGGGGAAGATAAATACAACAAAAATGGGGTTTGAACGCACCAAATCGTGCACACTATCGCGAGCGTTATCGCACGTGTTTTTGTGTGTGATTCTTGTGAGTTTTGAGTTTGCGCGTGCGTTTTGCGCAGTTTTTCGTTAAGGAAATACATGCGTTAACGCACCAAAAACCGTGAACGCATGCATTACCAAAACGCGAACGGACACGCAATCACATTCACATCGGAAATCGCAGGAATTTACGCATTCCCGCGATTAGCCAAAATTGCTGGCGCAATCGCAAGCACGAAAAGTGTGCGCTAAAAACGCGCTAGTGTGGCCTAGCCCTAACATGTTTTTTTGCGTTGCCAGTAGGAAAATGCTGCATGCAACTTATCCTGGCACCGAAACATCCGGTAAAAATGAACAAAACGTTTGATAATTCTGACCAAAATCACGGGTTTTTTTGCCTGAGATTGCATCAGAGAGTTTTGGTTTAAGGCGGCCATACATACACCCGATATTACTTACCCGACTGAGCGTTCCCGCGTTCGTTCGATCCTGCCGGAACCGCTTCTCCCCGATCTTCTATGCGACCGGCATGTGATCGCAAAATGAATGAATTTTTGGGGACATAATTTCAAATGGTTTCATCCTCAAAACTAGTCATTTCCCCCCAAAAATCTGTTTTTGTAACAAAATGACAGCCCATCTTTATAACAAAAATATCAAGTTGAATATCCCTGGGATAATATTGTGATTTTTTATACATTTCGCCCTTTTCTTTGATAATTCTTTTCTGGGTAAAATATTTCAATTATTCCATTTCTCTTCCATTTTCTGCAGAAATCTCTTTGATTTCGACAGGATCCCCCGCAATCTGTATATTGTCACTTGTTCCAACTACTGCAAAGGCTTCGAAAAGGATCTAAATGCTGTTCCGATCAGTAGGAAAATCCTCGTGCTCAAGAGACAGAAGAAATTCTACACTCTGGAGAGTTTAACTATCACAGTCGGCTGCACCTGTGTTCATCCGGAATTCATTGAAGAGAATCCAGAAGACAGCCAGAAACAAAGCAGGGACATTGGTTAAAGGAAAATTGGGTTCCACGTTAGCAAAGACATTGATTGTGTATTAACCTTCTTATATAAATATTGGCTAAACAGCTCATGATCAAACGCCAAACTGGATTAAAGAAAATTAACTTTAAATTTGATCAAACCAACCATCAACTATGCACATGGTGTATTGACAGTGGGTGTACAATGTTTGGACCAGACCAATAATGGATCCTGTTACATCAAGTCTGCATCTGAGCACACAAATTTGACCAATCTGTAGCATTAATAATTGTTCATAAACCTGTAGCCAATCAGAATTACAAGTTTGACTGGAATAAAAAAAACAACCCGTAGCTAATTATTTTGTTAATTTAAGTTATGAGAACTAAACAGTGCCCATACATTAGAACAAGCCCATGACCGTGAATTGTTCTGAAACCTTTTCCGTCACAACAGACATATATGATCTGGCCCATTCATTTTGTGATCGTATGTCTGTTGCAAGGAAGAACAGGAATGCGGTTCCAGAATTGATTGAATGTGGTGGGATCATTCTGGAGGAGGGTTCTACTGTATGGGTACCTTAAGATGAGTAAGAAATCTTTCACATTAGAGCCCAATATTACATTGATGCCTTTAGTTCCCTTTAATGGTGAAAAAACCCTTTAAAGGCTCTGCCCCCAACTATTGGTATAAAGAATGTGTTTTAATGGCAGCGTTAGTTGTGGGTACTTAAACATATTTTATTTTCTATTTTATCCTATCGCCCCATGTAAATGAAACTAATTTATTGCTTTAAAATAAAGTTCTAAATAAATAAATAAAAGACTGGTCCATTTTCAGAGGGCATACGATCTCATCCTTTAATGAATAGTTAATGGCTCTCATCCAAGGCAGCACAATGGAAGGTAAGCAATGAGCGGCTTTAGATTTGAAGACATATGTTCACGTCAGGTCTCATAACCAATGCATTTAGCTTTTCCATGGACATAATGTGCCACCCCTATTAGGAAAGCAGAAGGGGGAGCTAAACTGCACATAAGCCAGTTTATCTTGTTGACTAGCAACATTTAAAGGGTAGCTTCACCCAAAATAATGGTTGGAAAAGGAGCTATGCCCTACCTCCCGTTCTTCAATTAAAGGGTATCTCCACTGCTAAAAAAAAAAAATTGGTATTCAGTTTTATTGAAGAATGGGTGGTAAAGGAGCAGGGTCTTGGCTCCTGTTGTTCAATAAAACCTGCAGGAGCCGGGAACGAAGGGAAGGTACTTACCTGATCGCTCACTCTTCTGACGCGTAGTCGGACAGGTCCCGATGGACTTTGTACTCTATGCAAGTGCGATGCACATAGAAGACAGTCTGTCGGGCTACGCGGTGGAGAAGTGAGCGGGTAAGGAGAATTTTCGTTATACGTTTGGCTGTCTGCTTCTAAGAAGCAAGTCTGCAACTTCCTTGCTTGGATCTGTTGCGTACTACTGAGCATGTGAAGTGTACAGTTTACACAAGTTAAGGTGGGGAGCTGACCCCTAGTACCCACAAGTTAGTTTCATAAATCACCCAATGGCCACAGCTAAGTGGTGAGGGGGGGGGGGGGGGGGATTACTGATGCCTGGAACCCCCCCTTTCTGCCTGCTCAGTGCTGTCTGCTTTTCCACTTCTCCTGGTGCTCATAGATTGCTCCATAGCTTGTAACATTGTTCAATAGTTTGTTCCATAGATTGTTACATTGTTCTATAGATTGTTCCATGGATAGTTTCATAAATTGTTAAATTTTTTCATTAATTGTTCCATATTGTTTTATAAACTGTTACATTGTTTCATAAATTGTTCCATGGATAGTTTCATAAATTGTTACAGATTGTTATTTTTCCAAAGATAGTTCCATAAATTGTTACATTGTTCCATTGTTTGTTCCACAAATTTTTACATTGTTAATTGAGCTGTGAGTGAGAAGAAGCATTTGTAAGTTTCAAAAATGATTCCTGTCTGCCCTGTGATTGACAGCTGCATAGAAATCTGTATCAACATTAACCCGGCAGCTGCCGGAGGTGATTGCTGAGACTGGGTTTATATTCAGTACTTACTGTACCTACTGCACGGTGATGGAGCTTAGTGAGCAGGAATAGGGAAATCCCGGATTTATACAGAATTATCGTTCAATGTTATCGGCTCCCTCCCCTGTAGTAAAGGGAACTGGTAATGAAAATCCTCTGTCTGTCATTCAGCAATTTCTGTCAGATCCACCGTCAGCGTCACAGCTCTGACTTTAAAAGACACTAATGGTAATGTAGCAAATGTGGATTTCTCAGTAAAACAGAATGTTGGGCTGGGTACAACGCAGACAAAGGGTGGCTACAGCAAATGTCTCCTATGGACCACACAATCAGCGATGATTTACCGGCATGTCAAATTGCCTGTTCATCTGACCCAGGCAAATAGGCGACCAACAGTGTTCACCAATGCTTGTTCAGTGTTAACACATTTAGGAATCCTCCCCTTGACAATCCTGCGCTTGCCACTGGAATGTGTTATGTCTATTGGGACAAAGTTGTCTGGAGACTTAAGTTCCCCTTTATTAAATTCCAAATATATTAAGTTAACCTTAGTGATGCTCAACTAGCAACCCGTTTGGAAAAGGATGCAGCAGCCAACAGGCAGGTGTGGTAATGGGTGGTCCATGGGCAAATATAGGTGGAGACAAGCAAGCAGCTCTGTGTCTACCCAGGGAGCTGCAACCCAGTTCCTGGTTGGGCACCCCAGGTCTAGTTTTAATTGTAGATTTTAGGTTCTCTCTAAAGCTGGACACACATTTTACAATAAGATTATACAATCTGTATATAATCAAACCACAATCATATAATATAAAACCCAGCCTAGGGAAAAATCTTAAGATATTAGTCAGATGGGCACCAAAACTGCTGATAAGTTTCTATAAATATTGTAAGGTGTGTGGCCTGCTCAGTCCAGACAAGAAACTGATTCTAGCAGCAGGTCAGACCTTACAGTAAAGGTAGGTACACACACCAACGATAAATTTAATATCATTGGATCCACCGGTATCTGCTTGTATGTGGCGCATTTCCGAACACGCTTGTGTAGGGAGAACGGTTCTGACCGTGTATAGGGGGATCTTTGAAAAATGACAGACAGAATCTTTCAAAGATCTTTGATGCATGTATCAAGCTTTAGAGAAACAATAGGTTCACTGTGATTAAAGGGCATGTCCACCCTTATAAAAAAATTTCCCCATATAATAGTACATCCTCCCCCAGCCCCAACCACTATAAAATAATTTTAAGAAAGTGCCCATATTTTTACTTACCTTCCCTCTCTCCTCCGACGCCCGGCACGGCCTTCTTTTTGCAAGACACAGCAAGCAGGGGGCAGGACCAGCAGCCGCGTCTGTGATTGGCTGAGAGGCAGCCAATCACGGACGTGGCTGCCAACGCCGGGGGAGAGAGGGAAGGTAAGTAGAGTTCGGGAGACTTTCTTAAAAATGTTTTTAAGCGGTTGGGGCTGGGGGAAGATATTCTATTATATGGGCAAGGGGTTTTATGCTAGGGGGAGATAGGAGTCATATATGGACTGGTGGCCAGTTTTTGTGACTTTGGGGGGGGGGACTACAGGAGAACCTTATGGAGCTGGGATGTGAGGTAAGGATTTTATTACACTACATGGTGGGGATTATAGTTTTGGGGGTGGAAATGCCCTTTAAGGACTGAAACACATCAGAAGACTTCCCACTCGTCCATTCAACACTAGAATCAACCAGAATCACGGTCGTTAACGACAAAAATCACAATTACTGCGATTTACCAGCATACACTATTGTCTGCTTATGTGTACCCAGCCTTAAAAGGTCATCTAACCATGCTACAACTTCAAATAAAAAGAAAATATCTGTACCACATTACACTTGTGTAATGGTTGACCTATTTTTTGTTTTACGGAATAACTTGATAGGCGGCTTATAAAACCCACACAAAAATGCAATACTTCACACATTTTTTTGCAACATACACAAAAAAACCTAGATATGAAAATGATATTTAAAGAACATTTACAGTCCTGCAATTAGAAAATAAAGCCACAAAGGGAAACTAAGTGAACCTAAAGATTCTATAGTTCCAAACTAGCCGATAACGAGCAGTCACCTGAAATGATTAAATCCTGAAGGTTTCTCATTTCTGCAGCCCTCCTTCCTAGTGACATGTGGGTGTGACCCCATTAAAGAGCACTCCTGGGCTTATTGAATTAATAAGTACAATATGAATTATAATATACTTAGGAGAAATGACATTACATACATGTACTTTGGTATCTATAGAAAGGCTATAAATGTGGCACTCATTCTTAAGTGTTTTAATCCCGTTTACAATACATAAGGCAAAATAAATTCAACCCACATTTCCTTTTTATGGCTTTTAATTCTGCAAGGAATGGTGTGAGAAATGTTGGTGATTCATTATAACGCAATGTATCAAGACTCACGCAACTCTACTACAAAAGCACACGGTAAGCTGTTAACGCGACTTTCTAGCGCAAACACTTCTGTAATATGGAGTGCAAACGCTTTATTGAATACCAGCAACGCCCGTAACCTTTAGTCCACCTTTGTGATAGCGGGTCTCCATACATAGCCAGGAATTAAGTGACAACCTTTACGCTCTTAAATCATAACTTGTATAAAACGACAATTAAAACAGCGAGTCATTTATTAAAACGTCAGAAGAATGAACAGTCGGAACGGCTGTAGGAGAAACTTAATAAAATAAAGGCACAATCTGCAGACAGTGGAAACCAAGCTTAATCCATATGTAAAAGGGTCTTCCATACACTTAGAACAGTTAAAAGTAAATTTCTTTAAAGTATGTCCAGTGGTTAAAACCACTTTTTGCTATTCAGTTTTATTGAAGAAGGGGAGTTAAAGGAGCTGTATCTTACCTCCTGTTCTTTAATAAATCGTTCAGGAGCCAGGAACGAAGGGAAGTAACTTACCCGGTGGTGGTTTAACCACTGGAGATACCCTTTAAACAATTATACCTCTAAAAAGAGGTAAAGCTGCTGTACTACTAAGGATAAAAAGAGGTAAAGTCTATACTACTCATGTAGTAACTGCTTGATTACAATCATTCAAGCACATAAAAACACATTACATTTCCTTACAATCAGGCATCATTGCAACTCAATTAAATATGTACATATAAAATACATACGCAAAATGTATGCAAACTTCCTAATAAAAATGCAGAGCATTACTTAAGAGAACATGGAACTTACTGAAAAAATGGTTTCCAGGTGCTGTACTTAGCCAGTTGACAGGAGGGCAAGTTTGATAAACGGTTTTTAACATTTAAAAAAAAAATGTGAGGCAAGTTAGATTAAGAACACAATATTATCAGAAACCATAATGTGGTTGGCCTCTTCCATAAGATCCAAAGCTGCTTTCACCTCAGCCTGGGAGAAGGGAGAATCATTGTTTTTGTTAATGGTTTCCATCATGGCTTGCATGGCAATGGACTGGGCATGTGCAGATTTAAAAGCATCCAGAAGAGCCGACTTAAACATTTTCAACCTGAGACAGGGAGGAAACAAAATATATATATATTTAAGCTGGGCAGCATAGACTTTATGAAATCGGTCAAGCATTAAAGGAAAGGCTCAGTGGAAAATCTTTTTTACATTCTTAGTTTGCATTAGACATTCCTAGTTATTCTACATATTCTCTTCCATTTGGATAAAATCAGTTGAATTTTTTTATACCCTTGCTATTCCCAGATGCTGACATTAGTGAGCTGACATTTCAGTTTCTGTAACGGTTCTTCTTCCCAGGATGCACCACTACCTTGGAATATTCCTAACAGTCAGCTTGTGAAGGTTCTCATTCATCCAGGTCATGGTATATCTGTTGTATTCAATTAGATCAACTGGACTTGAAGTTTAGTTCTTGAAGACGTTTCGCTAGTCATCCGACTGGCTTTCTCAATTCAGAATGACTTGTACAAGAATCTGTGGCAATTATGTACCCTGGAAAATTCCAATTAGCATATCACAGCCAAGTGTTAAGGGCGTGATTGGATAGTGGCTAAGAGGTGTTATAGGAACGCCCAGAGTAAGGTGTTAAAACAGCATTGTACATGGCAGACAGTTGGTGTCGATCCCCCCCCACCTCTATTTAGGCTTGGTTTCTTTATTTTTACATACATGGCCTCCTTGAACTAGTCCTGTTCCTTTTTCGTAAAGATGTAGGTACACGGCTGAGTCCTGACCCAAGGAATTGGCTCTTCTGTGCTGGGCCATACGTTGATGCAGTTGCGGTTTGGTCTCCCCCACATACAAATCAGAGCATTCTTCACTGCACTGCGTATACGATGTCGCTTTTCTTGTGTTTGGGTATTGGGTCTTTCGGATGTACCAATTGCTGCCTCAGTGTGTTTGGTTTAAAGCAGACAGGGATACAGTGTTTTTTGTAAATTCTTCTTAATTTCTAGTAGACCCCTGCTACATATGGGATGACATCAATGCGGTAGACCAAAACATCAAATTTACAAGGGAAGATACAAAACAACAAACTGGCTTTCTTGGACTGCTTGGTAGAAGTTAAGGAAAATGGAAAACTGGAAGTAGAGGTTTACAGAAAACCAACACACACAGATCAGTATTTGATGTTTGACTCCCACCACCCTTTAGATCACAAGCTGGGGGTCATCAGAACCCTGCAACACAGAGCTGAGAACATCCCCACTTGCACTTGAGGCGAAGGATTAAAAAATGAAACCTCTCAGAGGAGGCCTTAAAACTTGTGGATATCCAGACTGGGCCTTTGTCAAAAATACCAATACTAAAGGGGGAAAGCACGACAGGAGAAAGAACATGTCATCTCTTATGTAGCAGGGGTCTCGGCTAAATTTTCAAAAACACCGTATCCCTGTTCGCTTTAAACCAAACAACACACTGGTACAATGGCAATTGGTACACCTGAAAGACCCAACACCGAAACACAAGAAAAGCGACATCATATACGCAGTGCAGTGAAGAATGCTCTGATTTGTATGTGGGGGAGACCAAACAGCAACAACGTATGGCCCAGCACAGAAGAGCCAATTCCTTGGGTCAGGACTGCCGTGTACCTGCATCTTAAGGAAAAAGGACATCCCTTTGAAGATTGTAATGTTCGACACCAACTGTCAGCCATGTACAATGTTGGGGTAGATCAATAACACCTCTTATGGTGGCCATAGACCCTACAACCTGATGGTACAATCCACGGGTCATATGATTGGATTGCCGGTCAGACACAAATTTTTCAACTAGCCCGATAGGGAAATTTTTGAAAGATCATTGAAAGATCTTTCGACAATCGTCCATACAAGATCCAACAATCGTTCTATTAAATATATAATACAACCGGGATCTAAGCATCTATGGCTACCAATGCAATCACACCTTGCATCAGAAGGCCCCTAACAGAATACAACATGATATATTCCTAACAGTTGTTTCTACTTGGCTGGGTCAAACATTCTCAGATCTCTACTGAGCAACTAAATCAACCCAGGCGCTGGGCAAGACCATAACAAGCTATTAGGGGATCCTGCAAACAGGAAGTCAGTATTTCAGCAGAATTTATACAACGAAAAAGCTGAATGGGCAGGTTAAGGTCATTTGGATGGGAAAATACGTCTTTTTTCTTAAAAGTATATGTATTTGCACTGAACTTCCCCTTTAAAAACATGTAAAATCTGCACATTTACACCAAATACTGGCCTTTTGCCAGAACTCAGTTCAACCTGGAACCTAGAACAGCCAATATTAGGATTCTTTTTTTTAAATTCTCACCTTTCACCAGATATTGCTGGTTTTGATGAAGAATCGGTTTCCATTGCATCGTGACCACTCTCAGTAGGAGTACGAGATTGTACTGGGATACAAAATATTAATATGGTCAAAACACTGCAAACATCCTGGAAAAGGTAAAACCTATCCCACATTATAAAATGGGCTTTATTTCACATTTAACCATAAAGGCCTCTATTATACCGTATATATAAACACTTCCTTATTATTTCCCTTAGGAGCAATATTCTTTCTGTACGCATGTGGGAAACTGTTGGAGGGACTTTAAGGCAAGTATAGAATTTTGTTCTAGGGTGGAGATACCCTTTAATAAAATAATCCATATATGTTCTCTGTCTGGGTAAGAACCTGTAACTATGTCTCACGTCACCTTATGTATAAGCCTGCTGTAAGTGCTACTGCACCATGAAAATGCAGCCAGACGTTTTAACAACTGTATCTGTATGAAAGGAGCACAGCAGACTCTCCATGTGACATTATCTTTACATATCACTAAAAAAAGTCTGAATCTGTTGAATAAAATCCCACATATCTATATGTCTAGCTAAGCAGTCACAGGCTAGTGCACACCAAGGGAATGTAACCAACATAGAAAGCACAAGGACTTACCATTATCATCTTCTGTGTCACTGAACTCATAAGGATCAGGTGTCTCCCCGTCTTTTGCGCGACGCTTCTTCCTAGAACAGTTTAAATTGGTAGATATCTACTCAGCAACTGAATCGTATTTGGATATTTCCAGCCATATTCCTCAAATTTAAACATAGTAGATATTCAATAGATACGGACCTCTTAGCGTCTCCATTGGTTTGGCTGTGCTCCTCTCCCTCTGTATCAGATTCTTCCTCTCGTCTCCTACGCTTTTTCTCCTTCTCTAGTACCTAGAAAAAGAAAATGGAATTTAGATAACAGCAACTAGGGATCTTATTAAAGCAGATCAGAACAAGCAAACCCATCTACACGAGGCCTATGAGCCAGACAAGAGCTTCATTTTTGCCATAAATTAGAATGATAACGGTATCGGCAAGTAAAGGAATGATTATAAAGAGGTTGATATAGGATTAATGTTCAAACTATTTATCAGTGAACTTAAATTTAAGCGAGAAAGATGTTGTGCAGTTTGATTCATTTATTTTATCTGCTTAATAGAAACAGATTTCACCCTTTCATCCACCTATATTTCTATTGAGTTCTCTCAAGCTATGGAGTGTGGGGTAAGAGCTCCACCCAGACTACTGTAAAGAGCCCCGCCTCCACTGAATCTGCGTGCACTGTCTACAGGGTTATTGAGCTTACAGTGGAAGTGAGGAGATGTGTAAGTAAATGGAGCGTCAGTGACCGTGGGGAAACAAATAAATAGAGCATTCAAATGGTTTTTTGAGGGGGAAGGAGGGGTATAGTAAGTATACAGTTCAATGCTGGGGTGGACATACCCTTTAAGCCAACTGACCAAATATTTGCAGTGCAAAGTGTTAAAATAAGCAGCCAATGAGAAAAATACTACTAGAAGGTTGATCAGCGTAGTAATAGAGCATATCCCACTACACGACAGGGACTCACCTTTTTAAAATATGCATACTGCACAAGCTCTACAGCAGCCTCTGCATCCTGTAGTTGTACAGTTCTGCTCATTCGCACTTTTGCATGGGCCGTGGAAAGACGAATCAAGGTCTCCAGTGTTCGTGCAGTGACGGGAGAGGTCTGGGTAAAAATTAAGTTTAAATTATGATTTCTATTTTGAAAAAAAAAGTAAAGAAATGTGAAGCAGAAAACTTTTTGAAAGTTTTAAAACCCTTACAAAAGAAAGTTAAACTGTAGCTACACCAAACATCAATAAAAATAATGTATAAATTGTATATAGGTAAATTACCCCCAAACGTGCAATAGATAGAAAGCTGAAAGTCTAACTTGAAATTCTGCCCCATGTTACATCTCTCTCTGCTTCCTGGTTCTTCCGTTTAGCAGCTGTCAATCAGATATAACTGATGACATCACAGCCAATGACTGAATGGTGTTCCCCTAGCTGCCTGCTCAGAGGAGAGCTTAGAAAGGGAGGGAAGAGGGAAAGTATATTTGTTGCAATCTAACAGACTAGCAATACATCTGTCAGCTTTCTACCTATTGTAGTTTTGGGGGAGATTTGATGGAACCTTCCCTTTAAAACTTTATTATCCAGGGGACTGGACTTCCAACTTGCTCTTTTTAAGAAACATTCTTCGGGGACTCCCAAAGTGCCGGACCAGATCCTAATAATAATAAGTTTACTCATCTCTGCATTTAGTACATACCCTTGCGACATCTGTGCTCAGTTGGTCCTGATTTCTCAGGCGGGTATACTCCTCTGCTATATAATTAGCAGCCTCCTGGGTAAGCACAGGCTTGAATATTTTTGCCACGTGAATATATTTACGCATGAACTCAACACCGAGAGTCTTTTCCCTGCAGATGCAAAAATGTGCAAATGTAAATAGAAACAAAACAAATGGCTCCATATTCAATTTGATGTTTTTAAAGGGATATTGGCTCTAGGAGTAACTCCGCTTCCCAAAGCAGGAATGTTATCCAGCATTAACCAGATTGGTAGAACCTCCCTCAGCAGTAAAGTTTAAAAGTATAAAAACTCCCCCCTCAGATCCTATAAACCCCCTCCCCGGCATACCACATAAATGGGTAGGTTCTGATGAATGCCGCCATGAGAAAGGACTGGGAAACCGTGGCAGAATACACCAGATGGGATCTACCAAAAGCTACCAAGAAATGGAGACATGCATAAAGTACATTTATTCATCATTAAGTACGGCCTAAAGAACTTTTCTTTCGAAGAGCGAGCCCTCAATCCAGAAGGGACCTTCTAGTCTCGGTGGCTTCCTGGTTCTAATCCACGCATGTGGGATACTGCGCGCTATAGTGGATTAGAAACAGGATGCGTTCAGATATTTTCATGTGAATAAAATCTTTACAGAAGGAATTGTGTGTCTTAAAAATTCAATTCAATAGCCTGATCAAACCACTTTCTGAACCCAAGAATCTGAAATTATGGTCCAAGTTTGAGAATGTGAATAGTCATTTATACCTTTATAATTGCAATGACCATTTCCCAGAAAAAATTCCTGCACCTTTCCATCGCCAATTCGCTCTTCCAGGCTGGTATTGTTAGGAACTAATTTTTTTTCCCTTTGTCTGAATACCGATTGTTTAAAACCGTACTGTTTATTCCTTCTATCCTGTGGCAAAAATGTTATCTTCCCTCCAGAGGCAGGGCTTATGATCTCTAATTGAGCTCCAAATAGATGCCCTTTATGAGCGATAAACTAACACAAGTTAACTTTATATGTGGTATCTTGTGGCTGCCACCACTAACCTGATCAGATATACAGACTACAACAGAAGTCAATCTCCAACTTTATATCTGCTAACATTTCTAGAAGTTTCAATCCTTCTACATTCAACCCAATCACAGAAGAAATTCCCTGTAACCATAATTTGGCAGGTTGGGAACCAGACGTCAGTACTACAGCAGGTCTACATGCTGATCCTGCAAAACAGAGGACTATCATACTAAACTCAAGTCTTTATTCCATTGGTTCCTTAAACACTGAAGCATCATCCACTGGAAGGGTGGTTCTTCAGGGAAGCCTTACTACCAGGCATCCCAAGCAGCAGAACGAATGTCTTCAGTAGGGTATATCCTGTGGTATTCAGTTAGATCAACTAGACTTGAAAAGGTTTCAATATGGTATTTTTTTAGAAAACATTTGCCTTGTGCACACAGCTGGGTGGCAAATCGGATCCTCACTACTCCATGCACGTCACAGGAAGGCTTTGTTCTGGAGTAGGAAGAAATTCCAGTCTGGAAAGGCCTTTTACGGCCAGGTAAACTAACATACTGCCAAGTGGCATTTCATTGTAGTAACCTTTAAAAAAAAAGTCTAAGGACAAAGGGGAAGAGGAGGAGTTCTTATACTTATGTGGCTGAGAGAGGAGCTACCCAACTGGTGTATGCAGCCACGGTGACTGATAAGACATATTACCGACAAAAGGTCCAGTTAAATAAAAGGAACGAGGGATTTAGGAACGTTAAGGATGCAGCCAGAAAGCATTGGTAAGTTTATACGTTAATGAATTTAATGGACACATAATAAAACCTGTAGTGGGAAGAGGCAAGAAGCATTTCAAACACCCTAATTAGTTTAACGTAACCCTGAAATTCTCTAGAACAACTACTATTGGAGAAGATCTTTTCAAACCAGTTTGCTGCTATAGGCACTAAGGTATATGGAAATCCTTACCGCTTCTTCCTAGCGCCATGGAGAAGACTGTCGTGTTTCTCATACACTTGAAGTTCCTGTTGTTCCTCATTAGTGACGTTTGGATCTTCAGTGGCAAGTATATCTACTGAACTGCCCAGGGGCATAGCTGAAAAAGAATGTTCATTTTTATGTTGCAACTAGGTAATTAACATTTAATTAAATTAGGTTCCCCTTGGATCCCAACACAAATTAAAAATTCCCAGAAGCTCACCAGCACTTCCAACTAGGGCATGTAGATTTGCAGACGATACTATTACACGTTTTAGAATGTTATTGAAGGACAATGAACAGAAGGAAACAGGTGCTTCTGCCTAGAGTAGTTTAACTAAAGAGTTCACATTTCCCTAAAATGTTACGAGTTATAGTATCCATTAGATTAACATTTCCAGCCTCACCATCTCCATCCTGTTCTCCGACGGCTCTGTATCTATGCATACGCAAAACATGGTCTGAAATTTCTCTGTCTTGTTCAGGGTCCATCTGATCCAACATGATAAAGAGCAAGTCAAAACGAGACAAAAGGGAGTCCTGAAGGCCAATGTTATCCATCGGAGATTTGTATTGGTCATACTAAAAGGAGACAAAATATGATTGGACATCAACTTTAGAGTTCTAGAAACAGACAAAACTGTTACAAATAAGCCGGTTAATAAATGGCTTAGTTAAACTCACCCTTCCATAGACTGGATTAGCTGCAGCTAAAACGCTGCAACGTGCATTTAACCTGGCATGGATCCCGGCTTTGGCAATGGTTACACGTCCCTGTTCCATGACTTCATGGATAGCTGTACGGTCCATGTCCGACATTTTATCAAATTCATCAATACATACAACACCCCTGTCTGCCAGTACCATGGCACCTGCTTCAAGCCTTCTCTCCCCTGTGTAGATGGGGGGAAAAGAATTATGAAAGGGTCATTAAAAAGCACAATCCTTGTAGGACAGTAAAAGCATTAGCAAATATTTATGTCACTGTATAGCTATACTGTGATACCAACCATCATGCAGCATTTTATTATTTAACGAGTGGTAATATCGCATTGTGGCATTTTATGATGCGGCCATAATAGAGATGTGGTAATGATCACTATTTTACAACCATAAAGATATAATGTAGTTGAGTTGTGAAATACAGAAGGGGTCATAACAAAACCCAAGGTATAGGCAAGTACATTTATAATCTGACCCCATAGGCCTATGTATCTGCATGATCACCTGACCTGTTATTTTAGTTGGATCAAACTAATCTTTTATATCCAATTTCGGGGGGGGTGGGGTGGTGGAGCTATTAATTGGGCAGATCAGTAAATCGTGACCATTCATGATTAATAAGGCAGCACGATTGGTGGAGGCCAAAACCTTAGTCATGTGGGGCCAACAGACTAGCTAGTTTCTCAATATGCAAATACAAGATAAGTGCACTGTAAAAGCAAGTTTGTAGCAGCTGCTTTTAAAAAATCTGCCCCCCCCCCTTTTTTTCCCTTCTAGGTCCCTCCTGAGCCTACCTTTCCTGCTGTAAAGTTTGTGACATCTTGGATTTGCTGTGTAGACTCTGTAGCTCAGCCCCTCCGAGACTTTCTGGATCTCCTTCTGAAGCTTCCAAATGCAGTGTCCCTGTGGTGCATGATGGCACATGCATGGATGCGTGTGCACGTGACATCGCACCGCTCAGTACATAAGCATAGCGCGATCACCCCACAGCATCAAGCGTGCAAACGCGGACCACACAGACACTGCATTTGGAGGCGTCAGAAGAAGGATTCAGGAAGTCTCGGAGGGGCTGAGCTACAGAGTCTACACAGCAGATCCAAGATGTCACAAACTTTACAGCAGGAAAGGTAGGCTCAGTACAGCAGGAAAGGTAGGCTCAGGAGGGACGACAGAATTTTTAAACCTTCTGCTACAAATTAAACTTAACTTTCTTTTACAGTGCACCGTCACATGGGGTATCAAATACCAACTTGTGAGGAGGAAATTGAAGGTACAAATCGATGTGGGTTTGCATTAATGATTAATATACGTCATCTACTTACCAGTCTCCTGGTCAGTGGTTACTGCAGCAGTCAACCCAACCCCAGATGAACCTCTGCCAGTTGTAGGGATGGCGCGGGGAGCAGTGCAGAGGACATAACGGAGGAGCTGAGACTTTGCAACTGAAGGGTCCCCTGAGGTGGGGGGAAAATTGTAAAAAAAAGTCCAATTTAACAAAGTTACAGAAGTAAACGGCTTATTAATGACAGGTAAAAAACACACCATCCTGCTAATAGGAATTCCTATATTCTCAGTTCTCCCTATGAAGTAAATTGCCATATCCACATCACTCTAACAATAATCTGCCACCATGTGTAAAAGCAGGACAATAGCAGATAAAGATGTCTCTGCTAGTTCCACACTACATTTAATAGTCAATAAATCTTCCATATCCCACACACACACACACACTTAAAATAAATTAATACAATACTGATATCCATTAATACACGTTATGTAGTAAAAAACCTTCAGGGAGATTCAATAAAAGTTATTTAAAATGGTGCTAATTTTGCCCCAGCCAATCAGATCTTATGTAACATTTGAAAGCCAATATCTGATTGGTTGGGGCAAAATTAGCACCATTTTAAACGATAAGAACTTTTATTGATTAACCCTGCTTGTATGTTACAGAGTCCAACAGATTAATTAGCAAGGCTGCATTGATTACAAACTGATTGTATGTAAATGGTTTTAATTCACATGCAATCTTGCTACACGTGTTTCCTCTGAATAACCTGGGGATTACCAATTGGTTTCAAAATAGTACTCCTACCATTACCTGACTGCCCTCTGACGTTGTTGCTTGTGAAAGTGGGAGAAGTAGTTCTACTATAGGCGTTACTACTGCTATTGGACATACAACTAAAGCAGCTATTTATAGTCACTGACCAGCAATTATTATTATGAAGCCAAGTTTAGTAAGGAGATCCTGACCGACCATTCACCACTGTCACAGTGAAAAACACAGTAACCATCAGTTCAACGCGACAGATCGTGCAGTCCATAGGAGACCACACAATTGGCTGTGATTTTTCCACATATCTGAGCACCCTTTTGCCCAAACATTTCTGCTTGTGTGTACTCAGCTTTTCAGCTGTTTAAGTTTTGCTGGAGAATGATGACTTTTATATTGTTTCCTAAAAAACGCCCCTTAGATACAATTGGTCTCAATTTTATGAACCTATTGGATTTAAAATTGGATTTTAAAGATTTAAAATTGGATTTTAAAGATTTAAAATTGGATTTTAAAGATTTAAAATTGGATTTAAAATAAGTGCAGATGTGACTTCTTACCTATTAGCAAAACATTAATATCTCCTCGAATCCTTGTTCCATTCTCCAGAATTCTTTCAACGCCACCAAGAAGCATGCACAAAATTGCCTTTTTAATGTAAATATGGCCATGTATACTTGGAGCAAGTGATCTAGAAAGCTGGTCAAAAATATCCTAAAAAAATATATATATAAATGAATTAAAAAAAAAATACAATTAACCAATATCATCTTACAATGGCTTGAGATCTGAACGACTAACCCAATTAATAAAAAGAAAGATTAATACTTTTTAGTGGTAACCACTCTTTAGATTAGTGACTTACTTTGGAATGAGACTTGCTGAATTTCTTAATCTTTCCTAAATCATCTGCAGAAAATACCGGTGTCACCTCCTTACTCATCTGAATAACGTTGCAAGCGATAAGAACAGTCCTGAAAAACATGGGACATGTAGATCTAGAAGTTCACATTTCCCTAATGTAGTTCATTTTTTTATCTTTATATAAAATAACTAGCAGGGAGATTCAATAAAAGTTCTTATTGTTAAAAATGGTGAAAAGTTTGCTCCAACCAATCAGATGTTAGCTTTCAAATGTTAAATAATATCTGATTGGTTGGGGCCGAATTAGCCCCATTTTTAATGATAAGAATTTTTATTGAATAACCCTGCAGGTTTCTAGTTTTCCGATCTACTACAGCTGACCTGTCATCACAATGTTTAGATATTTTACTTCACACTGAAACTTACCTAAATGTAGCAGAGGTGTATCCACTTTTCTTTGATGGCAAACAGCGGTAAGTTCCAACAACCTGGACTCTGTCTCCAGGTTTTACTTTGTCAACAAGGTCATCGTCTAAAATAATATCTACGGATCGCGGTAGCTGGCCAGCCGGTGCTTTTTCTGGCATCTCCTGGATTGTAATTGTTTGATGGTCTTTGTATATAGAAAGCCCATATTCTGTCTCAAGAGGGTTGTTCTCTTCATCCTACAAGTAACAAAATTGTATCGGCATCAGTTACCCTAAGAAATATAAAAAATGTGCACATATGACTCCAAATAGCTACACAACTTAATGTGAGGTGGGAATTAAGAGCATGTCCAGCATAAAAAAAAAAAACCTTCAGTCTGATGGTGTCTTTTTGCACTTTCAATATGTTTTCCCACTGTTCAACCAGAACAAGTGTCAGAAGGGCACGTGGGAGATTATTCAATTCATTTTTGCTATTTAAGCAGATTACGGTGGCTCAGTGGTAAGCTTTGATCCCTTGCAGTGCTGAAGTCCCGAGTTCTATTCCACCCTTGAACACATCTGCAAGGGGTTTATTTGTTCTCCGCGTGCTTGCATGGGTTTCCTCCGGGCACTCCAGTTTCCCCCACAATCATTAAGATATACCGATAGGGTGTCAAATAAAAGTGCTTAGATTGTAAGCTCTTCGGGGCAGGGCCTGATGTGAATGTATACATGTAATTGTAAAGTGCTGTGGAAGATGTTGGCGCTATATAAATCCACAATAATAATTACTACACGGTTGAAGGAATGAGAAGAAATTGCAATCACTATTAAATAATCTAAGATTTTACCTTAGTAGGATAAATCGCATTGGAAGGGAATGCTTCCAAACTGGTCATATCTGTATATTTCCTCTCAATAGTTTTCTTTGTGGCTGGGCAATAATGGACACTCCGAACAACTTTTGGACGGACCAATGAACCTGTGAAATGACGAGATAGGTAGTTACTTATTTTCAAGTTAGGATTTTCCTCGCCCTCCTGTTATTAAAAAGCTTAGGCGGTGCTGTATCGTCTAGTCTGTTGAACCACAAACAATAGTCCTCAATAGTGCAAATAGCGGTAACGCCTAAACGATGTGGACATACCAATGGCACAATAAATCTGAGGTCAGTTATACAAATTTGTGCGTCCCTCTTCATGTTTTGCACTAACTCATTACTTAAGTTCACGCTTTTAATTATTTTTAACCTATTACATCAATGAGACTGCAATTAATATGGTAAATATAGGTTTGTTATGATGGCTATATTTGACATGAAAGGCTAGTACTAGTTTTTATCTTATGGACTAGTACACAATGCATATTGTTAAGAAATAATAAAGAGCAGAAACAAAGAATAACAGCTTACATGTTAACCTTGTACTACATTTGGCAGCTGAAACAGTAATTCTTTCCAATTATTGTCATGTTCATTAGTGTTAAACTACAGGGGACAACAAATGCAAACGTTCACATCCAACTAAGCACGGATAAGAATTGAACGCAGGATCGAATCTTTTACTCACACTTTGTAACAATGCCTTCCACACAGACAACACCACTTAAAAAACGCGAAGTCAATGTGCGAGGAGTGACATGTTTGGAGCCAAAGCTACCCTCCAAGCCAATGTAAAATTCTTCATATTGCTTGGCATAGGTGGCATCAATGGATGCCACAAAATCCTTGAGTGCCCGCTGGAAAGCGACAAGTCCCTCAAAAGCATTATTCATGAGCCTGCATTGAAGAACAAGGAGTAAAGTTATACAATATGGTAACAGGAGTAAAAAAAATACACACACATAACTGGCCCACTTAATCTTTACACAATAAATAGCAATACAGCATGAGCAACCAACAAAGGACACTTACAGGTTGGCCCTTTTCTCATTTTTCTTCCGGAGGTCATTGATGTTTACAGTCAAACGGTAGCGATTGTCACTGATCATGTCTCGGACTTTGTTTTGGTAAATACCTTGATCTTCCTAGAAAGAGAAAAATATTGTTAAGAAAAACAGCAAGCCACTTTAAAAACAAGAACTAACAGTACAGCAACAGTAGAGCAGGAATAAAGGCGACAGTATGGTAGGTCTCTCAGACTCATAATCTAAAAGAGGAAGTCCAAACGGTATATAGTTTGTGACTAGCACTCTGTAATCCAGCGGTTTCCTCGTTTGTATATATACAAACTCAAAAGAAATAGAAATAATACGGAGGGACAAAAAAATCTGCATGGGTGATCCCATATTTTTTAACAAAAACAGAATCAAACAAGGCACAACACTTTGGCCAACAGGCCCTTGTCAAGCACTTGACAAAGGCCCGTTGGCCAAAAGTTTGTGCTATGTTTGGTTCTGCACATTTGTTTTCTTAATAAATATGAGGATCAACATTGCAGATATGTTGACCCTCTGTACCATTCATTTTGAGGTTGTAATCCAAAATATCTGAAATGGCAGATCACTTCCCAAGCACAAAACCCAAATCCTCAACTTGGCATCTCTGCAGGTTAGGAAGCTTCACGTTTTAGAATATAACTATTTTATTTTCACATTGGGGAGGGTCCAAAAGCTGAACAGAGCGCTTTAAATACTTCCACAGCTGCAAAACCCCAGAGAACAGATTACAGGAGAACTATAATGCGGATAAAGTTTTTTTTTTTTTGTTTTTTTTTTTTTTTTTTAAATACAGTTAAAATGAAAAGTACTTGGAACAGGGATATAGGACTGGTAATTCCTACCTCCCAGTAGTGTTTCTGTGAGGAGCACCAGCCCAAAGAAAAATTGATTCTGCCAGTCTTCCTCCTGGCTTCAAGCAACCTGGCAAATGAAAACTGTACGTGCTGTAGCTCCTCAACAAAACAATATTGTGAGGTAGGAATAATTAATCTGACCTCCCTGCTCCAGATACTTTCCAATTTTTAAAGTTATTTTTTGAGTATAATTATCCTGTAACAATATTGCTCAGCGAACGATAGCAAAAAATGAAAAAAAAGGTAGCTTTTTTGCAAAATATTCGGGGTAACAGCAAGTCTACAGCAGAGGATTCAATGCACAGCTCTCCCAGAGGGTTATGGGAAACAAACAGAGCAAGTCTACAGCAGAGGATTCTGGGTACAGCTCTCCCAGAGGGTTATGGGTAACAGAGCAAGTCTACAGCAGAGGATTCAGAGGGTTATGGGTAACAGAGCAAGTCTACAGCAGAGGATTCTGGGTACAGCTCTCCCAGAGGGTTATGGGTAACAGAGCAAGTCTACAGCAGAGGATTCAGAGGGTTATGGGTAACAGAGCAAGTCTACAGCAGAGGATTCTGGGTACAGCTCTCCCAGAGGGTTATGGGTAACAGAGCAAGTCTACAGCAGAGGATTCTGGGTACAGCTCTCCCAGAGGGTTATGGGTAACAGAGCAAGTCTACAGCAGAGGATTCTGGGTACAGCTCTCCCAGAGGGTTATGGGTAACAGAGCAAGTCTACAGCAGAGGATTCTGGGTACAGTTCTCCCAGAGGGTTATGGGTAACAGAGCAAGTCTACAGCAGAGGATTCTGGGTCAGTTCTCCAGAGGGTTATGGGTAACAGAGCAAGTCTACAGCAGAGGATTCTGGGACAGCTTCCCAGAGGGTTATGGGTAACAGAGCAAGTCACAGCAGAGGATTCTATGCAAGCTTCTCCAGAGGGTTATGGGTAACAGAGCAAGTCACAGCAGAGGATTCTATGCACAGCTCTCCCAGAGGGTTATGGGTCAGAGCAAGTCCACAGGAGAGGATTCTATGCACAGCTCTCCAGAGGGTTATGGGTACAGAGCAAGTCCACAGCAGAGGATTCTGGGTACAGTTCTCCAGAGGGTTAGGGTAACAGAGCAAGTCACAGCAGAGGATTCTGGGTACAGCTCTCCCAGAGGGTTATGGGTAACAGAGCAAGTCACAGCAGAGGATTCTGGGTACAGCTCTCCCAGAGGGTTATGGGTAACAGAGCAAGTACAGCAGAGGATTCTGGGTACAGTTCTCCCCGAGGGTTATGGGTAACACAGGAAGTCTACAGCAGAGGATTCTGGGTACCGTCTCCCAGAGGGTTATGGGTAACAGAGCAAGTCACAGCAGAGGATTCTGGGTACAGCTCTCCCAGAGGGTATGGGTAACAGAGCAAGTCACAGAGGATTCTATGCAGCTCTCCCCAGAGGGTTATGGGTAACAGAGCAAGTCACAGCAGAGGATTTGACAGCTCTCCCAGAGGGTTATGGGTAACAGAGCAAGTCCACAGCAGAGGATCTTTGACAGCTCTCCCAGAGGGTTATGGTAGAGAGCAAGTCCACAGCAGAGGATTCTGGGTACAGCTTTCCCAGAGGGTTTGGGTAACAGAGCAAGTCCACAGCAGAGGATTCTGGTACAGCTCTCCAGAGGTTGGGTAACAGAGCAGTCCAAGCAGAGGATTCTGGTACAGCTCTCCCAGAGGGTTATGGGTAACAGAGCAAGTCCACAGCAGAGGATTCTGGGGCAGCTCTCCCAGAGGGTTATGGGTAACAGAGCAAGTCCACAGCAGAGGATTCTGGGTACAGCTCTCCCAAGAGGGTTATGGGTAACAGAGCAAGTCACAGCAGAGGATTCTGGGTACAGCTCTCCCAGAGGGGTATGGGTAACAGAGCAAGTCCACAGCAGAGGATTCTGGGTAAGCTCTCCCAGAGGGTTATGGGTAACAGAGCAAGTCCACGCAGAGGATTGGGTACAGCTCTCCCAGAGGGTTATGGGTAACAGAGCAAATCCACAGCAGAGGATTCTGGGTACAGCTCTCCCAGAGGGTTATGGGTAACAGAGCAAGTCCTACAGCAGAGGATTTGGGTACAGCTCTCCAGAGGGTTATGGGTAACAGAGCAAGTCTACAGCAGAGGATTCTGGGGACAGCTCTCCCAGAGGGTTATGGGTAACAGAGCAAGTCTACAGCAGGGATTCTGGGTACAGCTCTCCCAGAGGGTTATGGGTAACAGAGCAAGTCTACAGCAGAGGATTCTGGGTACAGCTCTCCCAGAGGTTATGGGTAACAGAGCAAGTCTACAGCAGAGGATTCTGGGTACAGCTCTCCAGAGGGTTAGGGGAACAGAGCAAGTTACAGAGAGGATTCTGGGTACAGCTCTCCCAGAGGGTTATGGGTAACAGAGCAAGTCTACAGCAGAGGATCTGGGTACAGCTCTCCCAGAGGGTTATGGGTAACGAGGCAAGTCTACAGCAGAGGATTCTGGGTACAGCTCTCCCAGAGGGTTATGGGTAACAGAGCAAAGTCTACAGCAGAGGATTCTGGGACAGCTCTCCCAGAGGGTTATGGGTAACAGAGCAAGTCTACAGCAGAGGATTCTGGGTACAGCTCTTCCCAGAGGGTTTATGGGAACAAGAGCAGTGTCTACAGCAGAGGATTCAGGGGTTATGGGTAACAGAGACAAGTCTACAGCAGAGGATTCGGGTTACAGCTCTCCCAGGGGTTATGGTAACAAGGCAAGTCTACAGCAGAGGGTCTGGGTACAGCTCTCCCAGAGGGTTATGGGTAACAGAGCAAGTCTACAGCAGAGGATTCTGGGTACAGCTCTCCCAGAGGGTTATGGGTAACAGAGCAAGTCTACAAGCAGAGGATTCTGGGTACAGTCTCCCAGAGGGTTTGGGTAAAAGAGCAAGTCTACAGCAGAGGATTCTGGTACAGTTCTCCCAGAGGGTTATGGGTAACAGAGCAAGTCTACAGCAGAGGATTCGTGGGTACAGCTCCCCAGAGGTTATGGGTAACAGAGCAAGTCACAGCAGAGGATTCTATGTACAGCTCTCCAGAGGGTTATGTGGTAACAGAGCAAGTCACAGCAGAGGATTCTATGCACAGCTCTCCAGAGGGTTATGGGTAACAGAGCAAGTCCACAGCAGAGGATTCTATGCACAGCTCTCCCAGAGGTTATGGGTAACAGAGCAAGTCCACAGCAGAGGATTCTATGCACAGCTCTCCCAGAGGGTTATGGGTAACAGAGCAAGTCCACAGCAGAGGATTCTATGCACAGCTCTCCCAGAGGGTTATGGGTAACAGAGCAAGTCCACAGCAGAGGATTCTATGCACAGCTCTCCCAGAGGGTTAGGGTAAAGAGCAAGTCCACGCAGAGGATTCTGGGTACAGCTCTCCCAAGGGTTATGGGTATACAGAGCAAGTCACCGCAGAGGATTGGGTACAGCTCTCCCAGAGGGTTATGGGTAGAGAGCAAGTCCACAGCAGAGGATTCTGGGTACAGCTCTCCCAGAGGGTTATGGGTAACAGAGCAAGTCCAGCAGAGGATTCTGGGTACAGCTCTCCCAGAGGGTTATGGGAACAGAGCAAGTCACAGCAGAGGATTCTGGTACAGCTCTCCCAGAGGGTTATGGGTAACAGAGCAAGTCCACAGCGAGGATCTGGGTACAGCTCTCCCAGAGGGTTATGGGTAACAGAGCAAGTCCACAGCAGAGGATTCTGGGTACAGCTCTCCCAGAGGGTTATGTGGTAACAGAGCAAGTCCACAGCAGAGGATTCTGGGTACAGCTCTCCCAGAGGGTTTGGTAACAGAGCAAGTACAGCAGAGGATTCTGGGTACAGCTCTCCCAGAGGGTTATGGGTAACAGAGCAAGTCACAGCAGAGAGATTCTGGGTACAGCTCTCCCAGGGGTTATGGGTAACAGAGCAAGTCCACAGCAGAGGATTTGGGTACAGCTCTCCAGGGGTTATGGGTAACAGAGCAAGTCCACAGCAGAGGATTCTGGGTACGCTCTCCCAGAGGGTTATGGGTAACAGAGCAAGTCCACAGCAGAGGATTCTGGTACAGCTCTCCCAGAGGGTTATGGGTAACAGAGCAAGTCCACAGCAGAGGATTCTGGGTACAGCTCTCCAGAGGGTTATGGGTACAGAGCAAGTCCAACAGCAGAGGATTCTGGGTACAGCTCTCCCAGAGGGTTATGGGTAACAGAGCAAGTCACAGCAGAGGATTCTGGGTACAGCTCTCCCAGAGGGTTATGGGTAACAGAGCAAGTCCACCAGCAGAGGATTCTGGGTAAGCTCTCCCAGAGGGTTATGGGTAACAGAGCAAGTCACGCAGAGGGATTCTGGGTACAGCTCTCCCAGAGGGTTATGGGTAACAGAGCAAGTCCACAGCAGAGGATTCTGGGTACAGCTCTCCCAGAGGGTTATGGGTAACAGAGCAAGTCCACAGCAGAGGATTCTGGGTACAGCTCTCCCAGAGGGTTATGGGTAACAGAGCAAGTCCACAGCAGAGGATTCTGGGTACAGCTCTCCCAGAGGGTTATGGGTAACAGAGCAGTCACAGCAGAGGATTCTGGTACAGCTCTCCCAGAGGGTTAGGTAACAGAGCAAGTCCACAGCAGAGGATTCTGGGTACAGCTCTCCCAGAGGGTTATGGGTAACAGAGCAAGTCACAGCAGAGGATTCTGGGTACAGCTCTCCCCAGGGGTTATGGGTAACAGAGCAAGTCCACAGCAGAGGATTCTGGGTACAGCTCTCCCAGAGGGTTATGGTAACAGAGAAGTCCACAGCAGAGGATTCTGGGTACAGCTCTCCCGAGGGTTATGGGTAACAGAGCAAGTCCACAGCAGAGGATTCTGGGTACAGCTCTCCAGAGGGTTATGGGTAACAGAGCAAGTCCACAGCAGAGGATTCGGGTACAGCTCTCCAGAGGGTTATGGGTAACAGAGCAAGTCCACAGCAGAGGATTCTGGGTACAGCTCCCCAGAGGGTTATGGGTAACAGAGCAAGTCCAAGCAGAGGATTCTGGGTACGCTCTCCAGAGGGTTATGGGTAACAGAGCAAGTCCACAGCAGGGATTCTGGGTACAGCTCTCCCAGGGATGGGTAACAGAGCAAGTCCACAGCAGAGGATTCTGGGTACAGCGCTCCCAGAGGGTTATGGGTAACAGAGCAAGTCCACAGCAGAGGAATCTGGGTACAGCTCTCCCAGAGGGTTAGGGTAACAGAGCAAGTCCACAGCAGAGGATTCTGGGTACAGCTCTCCCAGAGGGTTATGGGTAACAGAGCAAGTCCACAGCAGAGGATTCTGGGTACAGCTCTCCCCGAGGGTTATGGGTAACGGACAAGTCCCACAGCAGGGATCGGGTACAGCTCTCCCAGAGGGTTATGGGTAACAGAGCAAGTCCACAGCAGAGGATTCTGGGTACAGCTCTCCCAGAGGGTTATGGGTAACAGAGCAAGTCCACAGCAGAGGATTCTGGGTACAGCTCTCCCAGGGGTTATGGGTAACAGAGCAAGTCCACGCAGAGGATTCTGGGTACAGCTCTCCCAGAGGGTTATGTGGTAACAGAGCAAGTCCACAGCAGCAGAGGATTCTGGGTACAGCTCTCCCAGAGGGTTATGGGTAACAGAGCAAGTCCACAGCAAGGATTCTGGGTACAGCTCTCCAGAGGGTTATGGGTAACAGAGCAAGTCACAGCAGAGGATCGGGACAGCCTCCCAGGGTAGGGTAACAGAGACAGTACAGCAAGGATTCGGGTACAGCTCTCCCAGAGGGTTATGGGTAACAGAGCAAGTCCACAGCAGAGGATTCTGGGTACAGCTCTCCCAGAGGGTTATGGGGTAACAGAGCAAGTCCACAGCAGAGGATTTCTGGGTACAGCTCTCCCAGAGGGTTATGGGTAACAGAGCAAGTCCAAGCAGAGGATTCTGGGTACAGCTCTCCCAGAGGGTTAGGGTAACAGAGCAAGTCCACAGCAGAGGGTTCTGGGTACAGCTCTCCAGAGGTTTGTGGTAACAGAGCAAGTCCACAGCAGAGGATTCTGGGTACAGCTCTCCCAGAGGTTATGGGTAACAGAGCAAGTCCACAGCAGAGGTTCTGGGTACAGCTCTCCCAGAGGGTTATGGGTAACAGAGCAAGTCACAGCAGAGGATTCTGGGTACAGCTCTCCCAGAGGGTTATGGGTAACAGAGCAAGTCCACAGCAGAGGATTTGGGTACAGCTCTCCCAGAGGGTTATGGGTAACAGAGCAAGTCCACAGCAGAGGATTCTGGGTACAGCTCTCCCAGAGGGTTATGGGTAACAGAGCAAGTCCACAGCAGAGGATTCTGGGTACAGCTCTCCCAGAGGGTTATGGTAACAGAGCAAGTCACAGCAGAAGGATTCTGGGTACAGCTCTCCAGAGGGTTATGGGTAACAGAGCAAGTCCACAGCAGAGGATTCTGGGTACAGCTCTCCCAGAGGGTTATGGGTAACAGAGCAAGTCCACAGCAGAGGATTCTGGGTACAGCTCTCCCAGAGGGTATGGGTAACAGAAGCAAGTCTACAGCAGAGGATTCTGGGTACAGCTCTCCCAGAGGGTTATGGGTAAACAGAGCAAGTCTACAGCAGAGGATTCTTACAGCTCTCCCAGAGGGTTATGGGTAACAGAGCAAGTCTACAGCAGAGGATTCTTGACAGCTCTCCCAGAGGGTTATGGGTAACAGAGCAAGTCCACAGCAGAGGATTCTGGGTACAGCTCTCCCAGAGGGTTATGGGTAACAGAGAGTCACAGCAGAGGATTTTGGGTACAGCTCTCCCAGAGGGTTATGGGTAACAGAGCAAGGTCAGCAGAGGATTCTGGGTACAGCTCTCCAGAGGGTTATGGGTAACAGAGCAAGTTCACAGCAGAGGATTCTGGGTACAGCTCTCCCAGAGGGTTATGGGTAACAGAGCAAGTCCAGCAGAGGATTCTGGGTACAGCTCTCCCAGAGGGTATGGGTAACAGAGCAAGTCACAGCACAGAGGATTCTGGGTACAGCTCTCCCAGAGGGTTATGGGTAACAGAGCAAGCAAGTCACAGCAGAGGATTCTGGGTACAGCTCTCCAGAGGGTTATGGGTAACAGAGCAAGTCCACAGAGAGGATTCTGGGTACAGTCTCCCAGAGGGTTATGGGTAACAGAGCAAGTCCACAGCAGAGGATTCTGGGTACAGCTCTCCCAGAGGGTTATGGGTAACAGAGCAGTCCACAGCAGAGGATTCTGGGTACAGCTCTCCCAGAGGGTTAGGGGTACACAGAAGCAGTCACAGCAGAGGATTCTGGGTACAGCTCTTCCCAGAGGGTTATGGGTAACAGAGCAAGTCACAGCAGAGAGGATTCGGGTACAGCTCTCCCAGAGGGTTATGGGTAACAGAGCAAGTCCACAAGCAGAGGATTCTGGGTACAGCTCTCCAGAGGGGTTATGGGTAACAGAGCAAGTCACAGCAGAGGATTCTGGGTACAGCTCTCCCAGAGGGTTATGGGTAACAGAGCAAGTCCACAGCAGAGGGATTCTGGGTACAGCTCTCCCGAGGTTATGGTACAGAGCAAGTCCACAGCAGAGGAATGGGTACAGCTCTCCCAGAGGGGTTATGGGTACAGAGCAAGTCCACAGCAGAGGATTGGGTACAGCTCTCCCAGAGGGTTATGGGTAAAGAGCAAGTCTACAGCAGAGGATTCTGGGTACAGCTCTCCCAGAGGGTTATGGGTAACAGAGCAGTCTACAGCAGAGGATTGGGTACAGCTCTCCCAGAGGGTTATGGGTTAAAGAGCAAGTCTACAGCAGAGGATTCGGGTACAGCTCCCCAGAGGGTTATGGGTAAACAGAGCAAGTCACAGCAGAGGATCTGGGTACAGCTCTACCGAGGGTTATGGGTAACAGAGCAAGTCTACAGCAGAGGATTCTGGGTACAGCTCTCCCAGAGGGTTATGGGTAACAGAGCAAGTCTACAGCAGAGGATTCTGGGTACAGCTCTCCCAGAGGGTTATGGGTAACAGAGCAAGTCTACAGCAGAGGATTCTGGGTACAGCTCTCCCAGAGGGTTATGGGTTAGTGCAATTCTACAGCAGAAGATTCTGGGTACAGCTCTTCCAGAGGGTTCTGGGTAATGCTCTTCCAGAGGGTTCTGGGTAAGAGCAAGTCTACAGCAGAGGATTCTGGGTACAGCTCTCCTAGAGGGTTATGGGTTCGTGCAAGTCTACAGCAGAAGATTCTGGGTACAGCTCTCCCAGAGTGTTATGGGTAACAGCAAGTCTACAGCAGAGGATTCATGCACAGCTCTCCCAGAGGTTATGGGTAAAAAAAGAAGCAGAGGCAAGTCTCACAGCAGAGGATTCTATGCACAGCTCTCCCAAGGGTTATGGGTAGCAAGAGCAAGTCCACAGCAAGAGATTCTGGGTACAGTCTCTCCCAGAGGGTTATGGGTAACAGAGCAGTCACAGCAGAGGATTCTGGTACACTCTCCCAGAGGGTTATGGTAACAGAGCAAGTCTACAGCAAGGATTCTGGGTACAGCTCTCCCAGAGGGTTATGGGTACAGAGCAAGTCTACAGCAAGGATTCTGGGTACAGTTCTCCCAGAGGTTATGGGTAACAGAGCAAGTCTACAGCAGAGGATTCTGGGTACAGTTCTCCCAGAGGTTATGGGTAACAGAGCAAGTCTACAGCAGAGGATTCTGGGTACAGCTCTCCCAGAGGGTTATGGGTAACAGAGCAAGTCTACAGCAGAGGATTCTATGCACAGCTCTCCCAGAGGGTTATGGGTAACAGAGCAAGTCTACAGCAGAGGATCTATGCACAGCTCTCCCAGAGGGTTATGGGTACAGAGCAAGTCCACAGCAGAGGATTCTATGCACAGCTCTCCCAGAGGGTTATGGTTAGCAGAGCAAGTCCACAGCAAGGATCTCTGGGTACAGTTTCTCCAAGGGTTATGGGTACAGAGCAGTCCACAGCAGAGGATTCTGGGTACAGCTCTCCCAGAGGGTTATGGAACAGAGCAAGTCCACAGCAGAGGATTCTGGGTACAGCCTCTCCAAGGGTTAGGGTAACAAGCAAGTCCACAGCAGAGGATTCTGGGTACAGCTCTCCCAGAGGTTATGGGTAACAGAGCAAGTCCACAGCAGAGATTCTGGGTACAGCTCTCCCAGAGGGTTATGGGTAACAGAGCAATCCACAGCAGAGATTCTGGGTACAGCTCTCCCAGAGGGTTATGGTAACAGAGCAAGTCCACAGCAGAGGTCTGGGTACAGCTCTCCCAGAGGGTTATGGGTAACAGAGCAAGTCCACAGCAGAGGATTCTGGGTACAGCTCTCCCAGGGGTTATGGGTAACAGAGCAAGCCCACAGCAGAGGATTCTGGGTACAGCTCTCCCAGAGGGTTATGGGTAACAGAGCAGTCACAGCAGAGGATTCTGGGTACAGCTCTCCCGGGGTTATGGGTAACAGAGCAAGTCACACACAGAGGATTCTGGGTACAGCTCTCCCAGAGGGTATGGGTAACAGAGCAAGTCACAGCAGAGGATTCTGGTACAGCTCTCCCAGAGGGTTATGGGTAACAGGCAAGTCACAGCAGAGGATTCTGGGTACAGCTCTCCCAGAGGGTTATGGTAACAGGCGCAAGTCACAGCAGAGGTTCTGGGTCAGCTCTCCCAAGGGTTATGGGTAACAGAGCAAGTCCACAGAGCAGAGATTCTGGGTACAGCTCTCCCAGAGGGTTATGGGAAACAGAGCAAGTCCTCAGCAGAGGATTCTGGGTACAGCTCTCCCAGAGGGTTATGGGTAACAGAGCAAGTCTACAGCAGAGGATTCTGGTACAGCTCTCCCAGAGGGTTATGGGTAAAGCAGCGTCTACAGCAGAGGATCTGGGTACAGCTCTCCAGAGGGTTATGGGTAACGAGCAAGTCTCACGCAGAGGATTCTGGGTACAGCTCTCCCAGGGGGTTATGGGTACCAGAGCAGTCTACAGCAGAGGATTCTGGGTACAGCTCTCCCGAGGGTATGGGTAACAGAGCAAGTCTACAGCAGAGATTCTGGGTACAGCTCTCCCAGAGGTTGTAGTGGTAACAGAGCACGTCTACAGCAGAGGTTCTGGGTACAGCTCTCCCAGAGGGTTATGGGTAACAGAGCAAGTCTACAGCAGAGGATTCTGGGTACAGCTCTCCCAGGGGGTTATGGGTAACAGAGCAAGTCTACAGCAGAGATCTGGGTACAGCTCTCCCAGGGTGTTAGGGTAAGAGCAAGTCTACAGCAAGGATTCTGGGTACAGCTCTCCCAGAGGGTTATGGGTTAGTGCAATTCTACAGCAGAAGTTCTGGGACGCTCTTCCAGAGGTTCTGGTAATGCTCTTCCGAGAGGGTTTCCTGGGTAAGAGCAAGTCTACAGCAGAGGGTTCTGGGTACAGCTCTCCTAGAGGGTTATGGGTTAGTGCAAGTCTACAGCAGAAGATTCTGGGTACAGCTCTCCCAGAGTGTTATGGGTAACAGCAAGTCTCCAGCAGAGGACTGTGGGTACAGCTCCCAGAGGGTTATGGGTAAGAGCAAGTCTACAGCAGAGGGTTCTGGGTATAGCTCTTCCAGAGGGTTCTGGGTACAGCTCTTCCAGAGAGTTATGGGTAACAGAGCAAGTATACAGAAGAGGATTCTGGGTACAGCTCTCCCAGAGGGTTATGGGTAAGAGCAAGTTCACAGCAGAGGATTCTGGGTACAGCTCTACCAGAGGGTTACGGGTAACAGCAGTTAGTAAAGAGAATCCTGGGTAATATTAATGCGATGACTTTCCACCCCTCGGCCTGGGCCAGAGAGTATGATGGGAAATTGTGCCCCTATTAAATTCTCTCACCTCATCATCTAGGAAATCCAGATATTCCCTCTGAGCCTCCCGCATCTCCTGATCGTCCGCGGTTGTGACTGCGGGAGCTGCCATGGTGAGATCCGGCTATAGGAGTTACACGATGCGGTGTCTGTCTGTACGGAGGGTTCAGAGGAAATGGCGCGAAAACTTCACAAAAAACTCCCACTTTTTTCCCGCCAAACGAAGAGCAACGCCCCGCCCCCTCGCAATCTAATTGGCCAATTCGCTGACTAATTTCTGTAGTACCGCCCTCTTCATAATCTGATTGGCCAGTTCGCCGAATCCCATTCGTTGTAGTACCGCCCTCCCCATAATCTGATTGGCCAGGGCTCTGAATAACTTTCGCTGTAGCGCCGTCCTCCCCCACAATCTGATTGGCCAGTGCTCTGAATCACATTCGTTCTAGCACCGCCCACTCCATAAACTGATTGTCCAGAAGGTCAACGAAAGAAGCGTATGTCTTCTTATTCACTGACTGGTTACACAGAATCTTCTGGGGAAAAGCTGCTCAGTTACCCAGATCTCTTGGGGTTAGACTCGCTCTGTTACCCAGAAGTTCCAGTTGAACCATTATTTAGAGCAGGGATAAGAAAATCTACAACTGCCTGTGTCTGACTTGCAGCCCTTCAAATGTTTTATGATGAACTACAACTCCCAGCCTGCACTGTTCTAGATCTATTTACATTGATGCAGTTCTAATGAAGCCATGTCTGTTCCTGTACATTATATAGTGGATAATGCACCCCCTACTGTAAATTATAAGGATATTAGAAGTCACCAAGGAGTTCCGTGACCAAATTGGTTTTGGGCATGAAACTGGTGTATTGCAATAGGTAAACCAGTTTGGGCCAGGCTGGACTCAACTGAATTATGTGCCAGTGGTATGTACAAGTCTGTCAGTGGCCCAAAGGGGTTATTGCAATACACCAGTTTCTTATTCAAATGGCTAAAATGGCTATTTTGCAGATTTTGGTGCCAACTTGCATGCCCAAAACCAATTTGGGCCAGGCTGGACTCAACTGAATTATGTGCCAGGGGTATGTACGTGTATGTCTGCAGTGTTTTTTCAGTGGCCCAAATGGACCCCATGGTCCCTCCAGTTGCAGACCCCCCTTGGCCCATTCCGCGGGTGCCTAAGCCCCGCACAAACATGCGGGTGCCTAAGCCCCACCCACACGCGGGCACTCAGACACCCCCCCTCCCTACAGAAAACTGGAAACAGCCTTTTCAGGCAGAGTACACAGTGAAAGAGAAGGGCTGTAGATTCCCTTACCTACTCTGTCAGGACTTCACACAGCAGAGAGGAGGAGGGACTTCCTGTCTCCCTCACACACTGAGGGAGTCTGAGGCTGTGCTCACCGGCGTGCAGGAGAAGCCTTAGGAATGTCCAATGTCAGCCTCCCACCCATTAACTTTCTAGTCAGTCATTTCTGTATATCTTGGGCTGTGGAGCACGTAGAGAGGTGGTTGATGGCTTGTTTTAAAGGTAGGAAACTGGCCTTTCATTTTCAATTATTTTTATGGACACTACAGTTCCCCTAATTGTTTCAGAAAGTTTGCTGGCAGGCAGCTTAAGATCCTAGTAAGAGGTCAGGGATGGGGAACATATTATAATTCCTTCTGGAGTGACAGGACTTTTCTTGTAAAAGCTGTGATTTCAAACTACAACAAAGGTTTTGGAGTAGTGCGATCTTGCTGTGTCTAAAGGTTCAATTTTGGAAAAATTAGATCTTTTTAGAATAAAGATACCCTTTAAAATATAGGGTAAATGTTTCGATCAAATTCTTACATCACTTGAAGGTGACAGGCAGACTTTGTACGTATGAAATTGAATGACTGGAGGGGCAGCGCCATTATACAATTTTATTCCGTATGATGTCACAGAAGAATTCTCCCACCAGTGTGATGCAGTTGTGCACTACAACCACATCAACAGAGCTGCCTACATCTAATATGTGTATATGCTAATTGTACATTATTAGAGGGATTGCTCATTTGAAATCCAATTGTGAATTAACCCCCTGTTCAGTGTATGGCCTCTGAGGAAGTGACATAGCGTCACGAAACGCGTAAGGCAGTGCCTTACCTCTGTTACCTTCCTTTCTACATGGCGCAGCGTTTCTTTGTATGCTGTAAGTACTTTCAATGGTTTGAATAAAAGCAAAGTTTTACCTATACGTGGAGCCTACTATTATTATATGTACTTGTTTGGCTTACGAGTACGGGGTTCGGCTGAAAGACCGTGCAGTGTAGCTCCGTGTAAGAAGACCGGTACGTGCATGCTCCCGGACAAGTGTCTCCCATATTTTGTGTGCCTGTTCAGTGTATGGTCTTGCACAGATATGACTAGATATGACTTTATGGGCTAGGCCACACTACTGCGTTTTAACGTGCAATCCAATCACGTTGAAAAGTACACACTAGTGTTGGCCAATTGGTCTGGCCACACTAGGTGGCGATCCGCTTTTCGGAGCGCACCATGTTTTTGTGCAATCGCATGCACATTGGATAGCACAACATTGGGGAATCACAGCTCAAAAGCACGGCATGCATTCTGGTGCATTTTAGTGTGGCCATCACCATAAATGAGCTTCTGGGATGTGCAATCGTCATCTTATTTGTTTACAATAAGGTCTGATCTGTATTTTCCGATAATAATTTTTTTGTTTTGTACAGCAATCAATTTGTTTTCTTACATTACTTGCATAGATGAGCAATACTAAAACGAGCCTGAGAAATTCCACAATAGCCCTGATGGTGGCAGCAAAATACCTGGATATTTCTGATATTCTAATATTTGCCGTGGCATTTCTCTCTCCAGATTTATCTTTTTTTAAATTATCTGGGCTAGGTCCCAGCATGTGGGTTCTGGTGCGTTCCGTTTTCTTATTCCATGTAATCACCACAGGACTTGCTTACCATGCTATGGTATAAATATTACCTGAAAGTTCCTTACGATTTCACATCTAGAAATCTGGTACAATGTCAAAATATATTTATTCTCACATCTTGTGGGAAACAATTAAAGGGTCACTATACTCACTGAAACAACTTCACATTATCTGAAACTACAATTTGAGAGAAGTAAAATGGTGGCTTCGCTAAAATTAAAATCGCGGGAACGTGAAAATTCCCACGGTTCCCGATGCACATGCGATTGCGCGGCCGTTCACGTTTTCGTAACGCATGCGTTCACCATTTCTGGTGCGTTAACGCATGCATTTCCATAACGCAAAACGACGAAAACGCATGCGCAAAATGCGAATGCAATGCGCACAAGAATCGCGCACACAATCGCGTGCGATAATGCCTGCATTTTGGTGCGCGATTCCTGTGCGTTGCAGTGTGGCCTCACCCTTGCTCACTGCCTTCTTGTAGTGTCTGTGACACTTGTAAGTTCTGCACAGCCTCACCATGGACCCTGCTCTGCTTACAAATCCCTTCCCCTTATTTATTTTCTCTAATGATTGTCTTAATTGTTACAGAACGTGTGCTGGCAAAGAGGTTAGGGATGGGTCACATATTTCTGCATCTGGAGTGGCAGGTCTTTCCCTGTAAATGCTGTGATTTTAAATTATTTAAAATGATGATTTTGCAGATTCTACAGCTCAGATTTAAAATCCGAAAAAGTTTTGAAGTAGTGGGATCTTGCTGTATATATAGGTATATTTTTTGAAAATTCAATATTTTTTTTTTAGATACCCTTTAAATCCTTTGATACATTAAAAGTTGTATTTAATTTACCACAACCTCTGGGTAGTTCTATTGTTGGGACACTACAAGGTTTCCTTTCTTCTAAACTGATATCACAGTTGTATTTCTAATATATTTCTATAATCTATTCTTCATTAATCTTGGTCCTGGCGATCATCTGTTAAATACGAATTTCTTGAATTCTGAAGGAACACTGGGAGTAGTGTTTATTTCAACTTTTGTAGGGATGCGGATCAAATTGAAGAGAAGTGCTTCTGGGATAGTATGCCTTTCAGGTTCGTTATGTATTAATATTTTTTTTATCTTTTTGATGTTAATTGTTTCATATTATTTCAGTATTAGATAGAGGCACAATTGAACAGAAACAAAGTTATCCTATACGAAACACCAGCTGACAGACGTAGGGATAATCTGTTATGCAGCAAAATGGAGCTCACCTTCAACTTTCCTCTGCCTCTCAAAAGTTTCCACCTCCTCTTCAAGCTCGCCAAGCTGTTTTTCAAACTTTTACATGCTCAGAGGAGTCAGCTAAGGGAATAGCGGACAGGGATTCCCTGGAATTCAATGCACTTCTAGAGTTAGACAGGTAACGCCACCAATCCTATGAAGGAAGGACACAGCTTTCATTGAGATAAATGTGTAACAAGTCTCTATTACCATCTGCCATTTGATAGTAAGATGGCACTGCACCAGGAATCACTCATTGGATGACACACTGACCAATCAACATGGAGTGAATCTTGCCACTGTAAGTAAGCAGCTTATACATCCCATAGGGACATGGGCCTTCTGTAATATGCTCCTATCTCTGTGCATAAATTGCTTTTACATTTCCTACTGTACTTTTCATGGGCTACATTTGAAAATTAATTTTGTCTTTACTTCTCCTTTAAATATGAACCACTATCCATCATCCTGCTTTGGTTTATGGGATTATTCTTTATTGCCTGTTCTTGCATGTGAAGTGTTATTTTATTCATGGGTCTCCCGGATATGGAAGTCTGTATACAGGTGATATTTAGATATACAGTATATTGTTATTCTCCCTGTGTCGTTGGGGGAATTACATGTAATTTCTCTGCTAAAGTAAACACAGTTTCCTGTTCCATTAAACAGCTGTGGGAGACAGACAAACAGGATTTTTTTTGTTGTATGCGTCTCTTTAAATCCATTGTGTCATGTTTTTTGTTCGAGAGTTCCAATTCATATGTCACTAATAGGAAACGGCACCAGGTAAACAAAATCATTAGGAACGAACGCCAAGGGCCATTCTTCCTACCGAACACATCAAAGGGGTAATTTGTCTTAAAGGTATATTATACCGGCCCATTACGGAACTTGGAAACAATATATGTTGTGTATGATTTTCCTTGCTGAGTAAAGCAAATCTACTTCTATCCATAACGTTATTGCTAAGTAAGCGTTATATTTATTATAACGTAACATGTGCATTCCATGTTTTATTGGGGCATAAAGAGTAAAAGAAAATAACCACTTCTGTTCATATTAAAGGCACAATAAACTGAGGACTGTAAGTAGATTGCAGGTGGGTTTATAATTCACAAGGAGGAATTATTCACCTCTCTCTATAATAGAACTCAGGCGATGCAGGGTGCTATCTGAACAGTAGATGGCGCTCTGTCCTGCCCTGTTTCTATGTTCACAGGTATAGCTAACCACACAGCCTCTGTCCTCTTTGGCTGTTCCTATGTCTGTTCCAAGACATGATGATCATAAAGTAGAATATAAGTCGTGGTTCTATGGAATCTACCCAACAATAGGGGGCAGACTCCTCTGGATATCCAACCCTCACTGGATTATAAACAACAGATTGAGGGGCGCACTCCACACGTTTCAGGGGGTAAACATCACCTGAGGTAATTTGATGTGTGGTCACCAATAAAAAGTTTGAATTCATTTTTGGAGTGGGACCTCCTAATCTGTTGTTTATCCATTCTACATTCTGTTCCTATGTCCTCCGCATGTGCGCCTATATAGGGCATATCCACCCTCCCAAAGAAGGGTAAGCCTTCCCAAAAAGAAATTTAAAACATTGAATGAGTATATATATATATAATATATATATGTGCCTATATATAGGACTTCATTTAGCCGTGCTCCTCTTTTTTGAGACCCATGTGGGGAAAGTGTGGCTGCCTGGTGAAGGAGGTAATAAGGTGGCACATAAAGGGTCTGTCCACCTAAGAAATCTACTTTTGGGTTTTCGGTTTAATTGAAGAATGGGAGGTAAAGGAGCTGTGTCTTACCTCCAGTTCTTCAATAAAACCTGCAGGAGCCGGGAGAGAAGGTAAGGAACTTACCCAATCGCTCGCTCGCTCCTCCACTCGCTCCTCTGACAGATCCCGACAGACTTTGTACTCTATGCGCATATGATACAAAGTCCGGCGGGACCTGTCAGAAGATCAGCAGACGAGCAAATGGGGGAGAGCCTATAAATATATAATTACACCAAGTGAGTCTTTAGAGACTAGGTGTACTTATAGCCTGATATAGACTTGGTGTAATGATATATATATATTATTTATAGGATTTTTCCCCCCTATTTGCCCTACCTAAAATAATGTGTTAGCCTGAGAATCTAGGTGTAATTAATCATTTTTAGGATTTTGTTGAAAATATAAAATTTGAATCTCTATGTTATGTAAAATAATAAAGTGGGTGTAGCCTGGGGGGCGGGGAAAGGGGTGTGGGTTAAATTTTTTGTGGTGCGCTATGTGCGTCACTGATATGGACTCTAATGTTATATTATTTAAATTATAAAGTGGGTGTGGCCTGGGGTGTGAAAAGGGCTTCAAAATTAGTGTGTGTGCTATGTGTGCCAAAGGTATTTCCTTCCCTATACAAAAAGTCACCCTCCGCCCTGTTACCAGCCCTCATTCCCTCGGCTACCTTCTGCTTGCTTCTGTGCCTTTTCCATGCACAAACCTGATGGAGCCAGACCGGCACCTGTTATTGGCTGAGACATTGTATCTCAGCCAATTACAGGTGCCACGCAGGTAAGGATTGGGAATTCTATAGATAACTGTTGATTCTATTAAGGATTGGGGATTCTATCGAGGGTTGGGAATTCTATAGAGAATTGGGGATTCTGTACAGGATTGGGGATTCTATTTAGGATTGGGGATTCTATAAGAGGATTGGGGATTCTATAGAGAATTGGGAATTCTATTGAGGATTGGGGATTCTATAGAGAATTGGGAATTCTATTGAGGATTGGGGATTCTATAGAGAATTGGGAATTCTATTGAGGATTGGGGATTCTATAGAGAATTGGGAATTCTATTGAGGATTGGGGATTCTATAGAGGATTGGGGATTCTATAGAGAATTGGGAATTCTATCGAGGATTGGGAATTTATGAGGATTTGGGGATTCTATAGAGGATTGGGGATTCTATAGAGAATTGGGAATTCTATCGAGGATTGGGAATTCTACTTAGGATTGGGGATTTTATAGAGAATTGGGAATTCTATTTAGGATTGGGGATTCTATCAAGGATTGGGGCTTCTATCAAGGATTGGGGATTCTATAGAGGATTGGAAAATCTATTTAGGATTGGGGATTCTATAGAGGATTGGGAATTCTATCAAGGGTTGGGAATTTAGATAGAGGTTTGGGGATTCTAAATAGGATTGGGAATTCTATAGAGGATTGGGGATTCTATAGAGTATTGGGAATTCTATTGAGGATTGGGGATTCTATAGAGGTTTGGGGATTCTAAAAAGGATTGGGGATTCTATCAAGGATTGGGGATTCTATCGAGGATTGGGCATTCTAAATAGGATTGGGGATTCTATCGAGGATTGGGCATTCTAAATAGGATTGGGAATTCTAAATAGGATTGGAGATTCTAAATAGGATTGGGAATTCTATAGAGGATTGGTGATTCTAAATAGGATTGGGAATTCTAAAGAGGATTGGGGATTCTAAATAGGATTGGGAATTCTATAGAGGATTGGGGATTCTATAGAGGATTGGACATTCTATAGAGGATTGGGGATTCTAAATAGGAGTGGGAATTCTATAGAGGATTGGGGATTCTATAGAGGATTGGGCATTCTATAGAGGATTGGGGATTCTAAATAGGATTGGGGATTCTATAGAGGATTGGGGATTCTATAGAGGATTGGGGATTTTATTGAGGATTGGGGATTCTATTCTAATTAAATCTATAAAATATCCTTAAACCATAGTACTACAATCTCTTAAATAAAATAAAAGGGATGAATATGCAGGTGCTTTAAGGAATGACAAAGTAGTCATTTGTCTAAATAAACTGTTAGGTGGCTGCAACATAGTATAGCCTATTGATATTTTAGATTGAAATCTGCTCTAGATAATGTAGTTGTTGAAAGGTCCAATGATCATTGGTTCAGCAACAATGCAGTTGCTGATAGGTTCATCTGATATATATATATTTAATTTTTTTTGCATTTGTTCAGGCTATCGTACAGAAGCCACATCACATGTGATGCAAGCGGGATCAGTTTTGGTCAAAAATTATTTTTGACTATAGTTACCCTTTAACTATGTCTGCCACAGAAATGTAAAAGTATGTCATTAGGTATGTGTACCTGTCTCAGGTTGGGGGTTAAAAAAACAAACTTTTTTGATGATTGGTCAAAATAAGTTTTTTTTTTACTTTAGTTACCCTTTAAGTATGGCTGCCACAGTAATGGAAGCGTAGGTCAGTAGTGTGTACCTGGGTAAGGTTGGGGGTTAAAAAAAAAAACTTTGTTGATGATTAGTCAAAATTGTTTTTTTGACTATAGTTCCCCTTTAAATATGGCTGCCATGAAAATGGAAGGGTAGATGAGTAGGCGTGTGTACCTAGATCAGGTTGGAAGTTAAAAAACAAACCTTTTTGATGATTGGTCAAAATTTGTTTTTTGATTATGTTACACTTTAAGTATGGCTGCAACAGTAATGGAGGGGTAGGTCAGTAGGTGTGTATACCTGTGCCCCGTGGGGGTTAAAAAAACAACCTTTTTTGATTATTGATCAAAAAAATTTTTTGACTTTAGTTACCCTTTAAGTATGGCTGCCACAGTAATGGATAAGTAGATCAGTGGGTGTGTGTACCTGTGTCGGGTTGGGGGTTAAAAAAAACAAACTTTGTTAATGATTAGTCAATTATTTTTTTAATTTAGTTACCCTTTAAGTATGTCTGCCACAGTAATGGATAAGTAAATCAGTAGGCGTGTGTACCTGGATCAGGTTGGGGGTTAAAAAATAAAACTGTTTTGATGATTGGTCAAAATTAGTTTTTTTGACTTTAGTTACCCTTTAAATATGGCTTCCATGGGAATGGAAAGGTAGGTCAGTAGGTGGGTGTACCTGTGTCTGGGTGGGGGGATTGGGGGTATCACAGTTTGTACTTAAAACAAAACTTTTGAAATATCCACATTTGAGGATTGTTACCTTTATAGTCTATAGGAAAAAATCCCCAAGGTCGTTGATAATGCCGTAACGCTTTCGCGGATTCCTTAGCTAGAAGATAGCACACTTCTCCTATATGCCCTGCACGTCTGTACCCAATTTCATATCTCTAGCTCAAAAACTACGGGAGGAGATACGGTCCAAACAAGCGGAAGAATAAAACGGAAGAAAAAGACGAAGAAATAGAAAGAACAGTAATTTGGTTTTTCAAGCCGAATTAATCAATGAATGCTGGATAAAGGCAACAGGTTGCTTGCTTTAGGCACTGTATGACTCATCGCAAGCTGACCTTGAGCAAACTTAGAGATGAACCAGACTTTTACCTTTCCTGTTTGCAAGGAAGTAGGAGACCCAGGGCATAGAGAGGGGGAGGGGGTGAAGGTATCATTGAACCATTTAAAGGGAAGTAGGAAAAAAATATGCTTGGGGCCACAATTCTCCAGACTACGCAGTTTTTTATATATTTCACAATAAGAATTTGCCTCTATAATTAGAGAGCCTTTGCTTTCCCCCTCATCCTTCGACAGTCTCCCATTACAGAAAAAATTGGACCGTTTCCACGGCCTCCGTTCTGGCTTTCTAAGAGCCCCGGTTTCCTCCTGGTGTGGGAACCTTCACTCTCCAGCCAACATCTGTACGGCAATCTCTGCTTTCTCATACTTGTCAAAACTGAAGAGTTACTATTGTAATCCCATCGCTGGTGAGCGAACAATAAAAGTGAGGGAGTCTCGGAGGTGTTGGGATTGTACTCCCCGCGGACACGCTTTTCTGTTTGCTTCCTCCATTCACAGGCCCTGTTATTATTTATTCTACACGTGTGGCTTTGGATGCATTGTCTGGACCAAACCACTTGTTTTCTCCTGAAGAAAAAGTAATTGATTCCGTAGGAAGTGCTTCATTCATATTGTTAGTTAAGCTAAGGCCTCGGGGGAATCTTCATTCTCTATGAGATGTTTATCTTTGTTTGGGAACCTCTTAACTGCTGGCCATATCCATTTATGGCCTTGTGGACTGCTCCAGTTTGACACTGACTTCATTTTGGTTGTCATTGTTGGTTGATTAACATGGGTTTTTTACCTTAAGGTCTGTCTTCTCCTATTCTCTCTTAGGGGGCTTGCAGGAGTTTCCCTGGGCCTTGCAGGAGCTGTTACTAACTCTTGCAGGTGTGCGGAAGACCAACAGGGAAACCGGGAGACTCCCTCAGCTCGCAGGAGAGGTGGGATGCCTGGAAATCACCTTCTGAGCCCTCAGGGAAAAACCCAGTGGGACAGACCTGGTGGGCCCTCCAGTCTACATCTTTAAACTTGCTTCGGCTGCTACAGTATCATGAGTACTTTTCACCTGCTGCCCCAATGACCTGGCAAGATCACGTCATAACATCCTGAGCGGTAATAGTCTAGTGCAGTGATTTCGAACCTTGGCACTCCACCTGTTTTGGAAACTACAGCTAGTTAACAAACATATGGAATGTCAAGGTTTGACACCACTGGATGAGATATTAAATAACTGCTCACCCAAAATATGAACAATTAATATTTTGTCTGAAGAAGGTACATAGTACTGAAACGTCACTTTGATGTGCCTGTGTATAATGCAATAAAGTACACAGGATCACGCAAGTCTGGTGTGCATGGCTTAGATTTGTCTACTGTACTGTTGACTGTTTTGCCTCAGTCTGCCATCTGGCACCCAGCGTTTCTTACATTGATTGGATTGAACTGGGTGTGTGCAGGATTACTTTTCTTTTATGTTTATGACAAAATATGAACAAGGTTATCTTTCCAGGTCATTATTTAATAAGTATTTATGAAACAAATGCAGCAGTCAAAGCAAGTTTAAAAGGAAAAGTGTTGAGTGAAGGCAGCGGCGTAGCTACCAGGGGAACAGGGCGAGCAACCGCAGGGAGACCCAGGAGACAAGGGGGCCCAATCTTATTGGTTTTCCTATACCAGATATAGCCTCCACCCAGGAAACCACTGTGGATGAAGCAGAGATAGGGGCCTCATCATAGATTTGTAGGTGGCCCAGTGATTCCTAGTTACGCAACTGGGAGGAGGGAAAGAAGGAAAGTTTAAATCGATAGTGCAACAAATTCGCGCAAAGAAGGGGGACAGATTATATACAGGAAGAGTATATTGGATAGAGGAGGGTGACAATTTGTATGGGAGGGGAGCACACTAGATAAAAGATGAAGGAAGAGAGAGAGATTATATGGAGGGAGAGCAGAAAGGATGGAGATGGAAGAGGGAGGTAGATTACAAGGGGGGAATGAATGAATGGAAAGAGGAGATATATTATATGGAGGGGAAGTAGAATAGATGGAAGTGGAGAATAGATTATATGGAAGGGGAGCAGAGTGGATGGAAGCAGGGGATAGAATATATGGAGGGGGAGCAGAATGGATGGGAAAGAGACAGATTATATAAAGGAGGAGCAGAATGGATGAAATAATGAGAATAGATAGAAGCAGGTGATAGATAAAGGGGGAGCAGAATGGATGAAATAGGGAGAAAATTTTATGGAGGAGGGGCAGAGAGGATGAAATAAATACGGTATATGGAAGGGAAGCAGAATGGATAGAAGTGGGGGATAGATTATATGGAGGAAGAATAGAATGGATGGAAACGTGTGATAGATTATATGGAGGGGAAGCAGAATGGATATACCGGTAAGCAGGGGATAGATAATATGGAGGAAGAGTAGAATGGATGGAAAAGAAAGATGGATTATATGGATAGTTTGAGGAAAGGTGAAAATAGTCTGTGATAGAGGCTAAATGATGGCACAAATAATTATTACAAAATAACCTTTTTCTCCTGGTACCAGTGTTATTATGAACTGAAAGGAACACTATAGTCATGCAGTGACAGGTCTCTGGCTCCACGCTAACCTTCATTAACATATGATTGAGTGTGTCAGAGATAGGAGACGTGTCACTGACACTGAGTGGGAGAGTAGCCAGAAAACTGTCAATTAATTGGCATAGCAGTCACCCCCACGTGGGGCCAGGGGACCAAGGAGGACTGGTGGGTCGGCCTTCCGGCAACTTTATTAAGAAGTAGCTGTTTAAAACAGATGATCAGCTGTACAAGCCGCTCAGCTGTATTGGTGTGTGGTACTGCATTCAGCCGTTTTAAACAGATGTTTCATGGTACGGTACCTGTTTGAGGCCCTAGAAGTATGTTACTGAGTTACTGCACAATTATATTAATTAACCCCTTTACCACAACTACGTCCCACAGTAATGTCCACTGTGCCAAGCATCTGTATATGGACAGAATGAAAAAAGGATACATAGGGAGATATTATTACTACAATGAGGTTTTCACCTGTAATTATTCAACCACCAATAGTATATAACTATGTAACTGTTAGACTAACTGTTAGACAGACATTATGGGTAGGGTATAAAGGTTGGACTAGATGGACGTATGTCTTTATACAACCTCCAATACTATGTTACTATGTAACTGTTATACAGACATTATGGGTAGGGTATAAAGGTTGGACTAGATAGATGTATTATGCTTATACAACTCCAATACTATGTGTTACTATGTAACTGTTATACAGACATTTAGGTAGGGTATAAAGGTTGGACTAGATGGACGTATGTCTTTATACAACCTCCAATACTATGTTACTATGTACTGTTAACAGACATATGGGTAGGGTTAAGGTTGGACTAGATAGATGATGTCTATACAACCTCCAATATATGTTACTATGTAACTGTATAAGACATTATGGGAGGGTATAAGGTTGGACTGAGGGACGTATGTCTTATACAACCTCCAATACTATGTACTATGTAACTGTTAACAGACATTATGGGTAGGGTATAAAGGTTGGACAGATAGAGTATGTCTTTATACACCTCCAATACTATGTTAACTAGTAACTGTTATACAGACATATGGGTAGGGTGTATAAGGTTGGATAGATGGGACGATAGTCTGATACAACCTCCAAACGATGTCACTATGAACGGTTATACAGACATTATGGGTAGGGTATATAGGTTGGACTAGATGGACGTATGTCTATATATAACCTCCAATACTATGTTACTAGGTAACTGTTAGACAGACATTATGTGTAGGGTATATAGGTTGGACTAGATGGATATATGTCTTTATATAACCTCCAATACTATGTTACTATGTAACTGTTATACAGACATTATGGGTAGGGTATAAAGGTTGGACTAGATGGCGATATGTCTTTATACAACCTCCAATACTATGTTACTATGTAACTGTTAACAGACATTATGGGTAGGGTATAAAGGTTGGACTAGATGGACGTATGTCTTTATACAACCTCCAATACATTGTTACTATGTAAGTTATACAGACATTATGGGTAGGGTATAAAGGTTGGACTAGATGGACGTTGTCTTTATACAACCTCCAATACTATGTTACATGTAACTTTAGACAGACATTATGGGTAGGGTATAAAGGTTGGACTAGTAGACGTATGTCTTTATACAACCTCCAATACTATGTACTATGTAACTGTTATACAGACATTATGGGTAGGGTATAAAGGTTGGACTAGATGCGTATGTCTTTATACAACCTCCATAATATGGTACTATGTAACTGTTATACAAGACATTATGGGTAGGGTATAAAGGTTGACTAGATGGACGTATGTTCTATACAACCTCCAATACTATGTTACTATGTAACTGTTATACAGACATTATGGGTAGGGTATAAAGGTTGGACTAGATGACGTATGTCTTTATAAAACTCAAACTAGTTACTATGTAACTGTTACAGACAATTATGGGTTGGGTATAAAGGTTGTGACTAGATGACGTATGTCTTGTTTCAAACTCCAATACTATGTTACTATGTAACTGTTATACAGACATTATGGGTAGGGTATAAAGGTTGGACTAGATAGACGTATGTCTTTATACAACCCTCAATACTACAGAATGTTATTATGTGACTGTTAGACAGACATTATGGGTAGGGTATAAAGGTTGGACTAGATAGATGTATGTCTTTATACAACCCTCAATACTACAGAATGTTACTATGTGACTGTTAGACAGACATTATGGGTATGGTATTAAAGGGTATCTCCCCTCGTTTTTTTTTTTGGTAATCCAGTTCTATTGAAGAATGGGAGGTAAAGGAGCTGTGCCTTACCTTCCGTTCTTCAATAGAACACACAGGAGACTGGTGACAAGCTAAGAAACTTACCCGCTCGCTCGCTCCCCCGGCACGTTGGTCTGAGTCGCGGCATGCGCATAGAAGACAAGGTCCGTCAGGACCTGTAGACTACGTGCGGGGGGAGGTGAGTGAGCGCGGCGGTAAGTTTCTTAGCTTGTCACCCAGTCTCTGTGTGTTCTATTGAGGAACGGAAGGTAAGGCACAGCTCCTTTACCTCCCATTCTTCAATAGAACTGGATACAAAAACTTGAAAAAACGAGTGGAGATACCCTTTAAGGTTGGGACTAGATGGACGATGTCTTTTATAAACCTCAATACTATGTTACTATGTAACTGTTATACAGACATATGGGTTAGGGTATAAAGGTGGACTAGATGGACGTATGTCTTTATCAACCTCCAATACTATGTTCTATGTAAACTGTTATACAGACATTATGGGTAGGGATAAAGGGCGCTAGATGGACGTATGTTTTATTTATACAACCTCCAATACTAGTTACTATGTAATGTTATACAGACATTATGGGTAGGATATAAGGTTGGACTAGATGGACTGTATGTCTTATACAACCTCAATATATGTACTATGTACTGTTATACAGACATTATGGGTAGGGTATAAAGTTGGACTAGATGGACTATGTCTTTATATAACCTCCAATTACTGTTACTATGTAACTGTTATACAGACATTATGGGTAGGTATAAAGGTTGGACTAGATAGACGTAGTCTTTATACAACCTCAATACTATGTTACTATGTAACTGTTAACAGACATTATGGGTAGGGTATAAAGGTTGGACTAGATGGACGTATGTCTTTATACAACCTCCCAATACTATGTTACTATGTAACTGTTATACAGACATTATGGGTAGGGTATAAAGGTGGAATAGATGGACGTATGTCTTTATCAACCCAATACTCAGTTGTGTACTATTAACTGTTTAACAGACATTATGGGTAGGGTATAAAGGTTGGACTAGATGGACGTATGTCTTTATCAACCTCCATTACATGTTATAGAACTGTTATACAGACTTATGGTAGGGTATAAGGTTGGGAATGAGAGGAGTATTCTTTATTCAACCTCCAATACTATGTTACTATGTAACTGTTATACAGACATTATGGGTTAGGGTATAAAGGTTGGAAGATGGACGGAGGTCTTATTCAACTAAATACTATGTTACTAGTACTGTTATACAGACATTATGGGTGGGTATAAAGGTTGGACTAGATGGACGTATGTCTTTATATAACCTCCAATACTATGTTACTATGTAACTGTTTACAGACATTCTAGGTAGGGTATAAAAGTTGATAGATAGACGTATGTCTTTATACAACCTCCAATACTATGTTACTATGTAACTGTTATACAGACATTATGGGTAGGGTATAAAGGTTGGACTAGATGGACGTATGTCTTTATACAACCTCTAATACTATGTTACTATGTAACTGTTATACAGACGTTATGGGTAGGGTATAAAGGTTGGACTAGATGGACGTATTTCTTTATATAACCTCCAATACTATGTTACTATGTAACTGTTATACAGGCATTATGGGTAGGGTATAAAGGTTGGACTAGATGGACAATACTATGTTACTATGTAACTGTTATACAGACATTATGGGTAGGGTATAAAGGTTGGACTAGATGGACGTATGTCTTTATACAACCTCCAATACTATGTTACTATGTAACTGTTAGACATACATTGCCACATGTACCATGTGGTATCTTTAAGTTATGGATCCTTAAACTATGGCCCCTTCAGATATTTGAACATTACAACTCCCTCTCTTTGTACCAACCAGATACCAGTGAACATTTTCATTACAGCATTTCATAGCTTCCCTCTGAAGTTGAGGAATGCTGGGAGTTGAAGTTTTTAAACATCTGAACAGCCATAGTTTGAGGTTGCCTAGTGCAGCATTTCTAGCCCTTTAAATTAATAAACACAAATCAGAAATATTCAACTTTAAATGATTGAGCAGCTAAAATCATTGGGGTCAAGGACTCTTGGGTCCCATCTTGAATGGGTAGAGTGGGGTATGTTTCTTACCTCTTGTGTATGTGCAGGAAGTTTACAATTTCTGGTTCACTTTTTGTTGAGTTCAGGCTCATTGTGGAATAGTTTGTGTTCGTCAATTTCTTTTATCTTCTGGTCCAGTTTCTTGGAAATCTAAATGAGAAGAGGACAATGATCTTTAATTATTTATTTTTCTCCCTGCAAGGCTGATTGGACCTTAGGTCTTCCAATCCTTTCTAAACCAACTGGTGAAAGCTTCTTATTGTTAATAGAGATGGGTAAAACTGTTTAGTTTTCTTCCTTTTTTGGACATACGGATCAAGAAGATCCAAAAATCCGATAAAGGAACATACTTTCCGGACTTCGGAGCTTATTTTCGAGTTTCCAATTGTGTTTTTGAGGATTATCAAACGTTCAGCAATTATCGAAAATAGCCTCGAACATTTGGTAATTATCAAAAATGGGTTTCAAAGCCTCGAAATCCAAAAGATCCGTTCGATCGGACAGAACTTTTGGATTTTGTGAACCAAGGGGTTCCGTGTCGGATCCGGGTCCAAGACAGATCCGGATACCATTTCTAAATGTTAACAAGGTTCACCAATTGAAGTACAGTATGGGGGTTGGTGCATTTACGTTACTAGCTGCTTATATATACTGTATATATGTGTGCCATATTTTATAATGGGAGCTACAGAAGAATATAGCCTTATAATCACTACAGCTAAGTGAATTTTATAAAAGTATTTTCCACTATTGCTCCACTGCATTAAACAGCTAACAATCTCCAATAAACCAAAAAACAGAGGAGGATTATCCATTAATGTAACGTAGGCAGGTAGGGTCCAGAAAACATAAAAAAAAAAAAAAAAACTCCTTTGGTACTACAGCCATACTTTACAAGAATATAGGGGGCACCAAATGTTAGCCTTGGACCCAAGTTATTCTTAATTTATCTCAGCCAATAAACTAACTAATCCCATTTACTGCTATTCCAGAAAATATCCCAGAATCCAAAGGAACTGTTCGATATTCACACATAACACCGTGTTTACCGGGAGCATGGGGTAAGGACCACTATAGGGCCCTTTTGCCTTCTCCTGTGAGCGTTCCCAGTAAAAGCGTCTTTCAATAGCTTTGCAATGTGAACCTAGTGATCTCTGACCCAGACAATGTTTCTTCTCTCTCTGAAACTGCATTGAACTTTCTACTGTAAGGTTCTGTGTTGAAAATACATGGAAAGACTGTTGTCAGCTAAGAAAAAGTATTTTGCATTCTGCATTACGCTAGTCCTCACGCTGGCGCACGCCAATGCAAAGACAATGTGTGAGGCCCAACTATGCCCGCTGCCTTGCGCCACAGCCCGTTTTTGTAGCGCATTGCATGCGCTACGATAGGGTAACATCAAAGGGAGCGCACAGAAGCACGCGTGAATTTTGCGACCTTATGAGCAATTCATGGTCTCAGCCTTACTCTGTTATGTTTTCAGTACAGACTAATTAGATTTATCTCTTGCAGTAACAAGTCTGTGTGCTAGGGGGGGTCGTTAAGGTTTTTATTTAATCTTTTGGGGTAGGGAAAGGGCCCATAGAAAAGTTTGCATGTTACAATAAAGTGAAGTTTTACGGCTATGAGATGCCCGTCCGGACGTATGTCTTTATACAATCTCCAATACTATGTTACTGTGTAACTGTTATACAGACATTATTATTAATCAACCTCCAATTGTATGTAACTATGTTACTTTCCAGCTCTAGTTAAAATGCAACTTGTTTTTGTTTATTCTTGTTTTCTAATTCTATCCACAGTATCAGCATCCAAAATAAGACTCCACACGGTCTTGTAAACACAACCTGCAGTTAACGACATGGCTGATAATTTGACCATTTTTGTCATGTTTAGAAGGTCTTTCCAAAACATTGGCTGCAACCTGCAAACTTTCCATTCCTACTGTAGGAAAGATCTGGCTGGGGTTGGCCCATTGATACCAGCCCTTGGAAAATGACCCTTGGTATTATAATATGATGCATATGATCTGCCATTAAAATTGAGGTGTATTGACCTTGGTGTATTGACCTTACCATGTCTTATGTATTGACTGCATTGAGTCACAAGAGCACAAGCTAATATACTCATATTTAATAGGTTTCCCAAATGTTGTTTTTTGTTGTTTTTTTTTTGATTGGCTGTTGCAGCTACAGTAGTGTGCATACTGTAAAGGCTCCTTTAACAGGAGAGGTCCAGACAGCTCTCCCATAATGCCAAGCTCCAACAGATAATATCAACAGTACAGTCCCTTGACCCAAGGCCAAGCTCCAACAGATAATATCAACAGTACAGTCCCTTGACCCAAGGGTTGGCTTCACCTACACTGGTGGACGCGTGCAGTTGGAGCTTAGCCAATTTGTGACTTTTTTTCCCTTCCAAACATGAATGAATAGAAATGCCAATTTGTGACTTTTTTTCCCTTCCAAACATGAATGAATAGAAATCCTATAGGAAGCATCTGTTGGCCACGGAAATCCAGGACAAATTTTATTATCCTTGTTCACAGGTCTATTCAGGACTGCATTGGTGGTTTCCTCTTCCCTCCTAAGGTTCTTCACACACATCTGTAACAAAGGGCGCATTGTCCTCATAAACCCCAATGCCAAGATATACTACTAGATAACAACGGGGGCACATGGGCACTTGCCAAGTCTTTCATTTTATAGATATTGAAACGTATTAAGTGGAAACTATAATGTGTGTTCCCTGGACATGTGCCACCAATTCAATTGGTTAAGAATATCTCGCACAGAAGGGTTGACAGTGGACTCAGCGCTGTTCAAAGTTGCAATGTGAGATATTTTATAGCCACAATCCAGTCTGGGGTTCCAGAAATGGACTAGACTTGATCTGAGTGTTTACTATGGGCATCTCATCTGGTTATTAGATAAATCTCATAAAGCCTAGGGCACAAATGCACGAGGATGCTGGCCATACAAAGCCGTGGCTGGTCGCAAATTAAACAGGCCAGACCAGGTTGCTCTCTTATCTTAAAGCTGTACAGGGTCATGATAAGCTTACATGTACACAGAGGAGACAGCATGGGTAGAGCATGTAGTCATTGGCTGTGATGTCATCAGAGACATAATTGATTACTGGAAGAACTGGAAAGGGCAGTGAATATTGGAATACCTCTGTTCATCAGCATCTGCCTACCAGGTAAGTATTGCAGTTTTGAGGTATGGGAAGCCTTTATATATCCTATAGCCATCTTTGTAATAGTTTTTTGCTATATCTGAAAGACCCGTGGGTGCTTCTTGGTTCATGTATATACTTGAGATCACACCTGGTCAAGGAACAGTGTTTATGAAGTGCAATTGTTTGCTGTGTACACAAAATTGGGCCGTGGGAGCACTCCTGGGGAAAAATTACTTTATAACAAGTAGTGGAAGTGCCACTGATCTGACCAAAATATTAGAACAAACAAGAAGAGATGATCAATGCACATTCCTGGGCCCCATATATCATAATATCTATTCTAGTGCGAACAGTAAAAACATGGGGGGCTTTAGTTACAATTTTATGCATAAAAGTGAAAAGCCTTTCAACCCTGTCAAGGTAACCCCAGTATGGAAGGTCCTAACAATTTACCTTGGGTCATTTATCTGGGCTGACACTCCCTGCTTGGTTGCATTTTTGTTTGCTGTGGACATGCCCTTTAACTTTTTTACATTTACCCACAGTGCCTACTAATCTAAAGGTGGTCATACACTGAATTCACTTACCAACCAATCCCACAACCTTAAATCAATTATTCAGGAACCGCCTTTCCCATTTTTTTCTGTGACGGTATCATCTGGCACATTGCTTGTGAAGGTTCTCATTCATCCAGGTCATGATATATCTGTAATATTCATTCATCCAGGTCATGGTATATCTGTAATATTCATTCATCCAGGTCATGGTATATCTGTAATATTCATTCATCCAGGTGATGGTATATCTGTAATATTCATCCATCCAGGTCATGGTATATCTGTAATATTCATTCATCCAGGTCATGTGATATCTGTAATATTAATCATCCAGGTCATGGTATATCTGTAATATTCATCCATCCAGGTCATGGTATATCGTAATATTTCATCCATCAGGTCCGGTATCTGTAATATTCATTCATTCAGGTCATGGATAATCGTTAAATTAATTCAATCCAAGTTATGGTGATATCTGTAATATTCATTCATCCAGGTCATGGTTATACTGTATATTATTCATCCAGGTCATGATATATCTGTAATATTCATTCATCCAGGTCATGGTATATCTGTAATATTCATTCATCCAGGTCATGGTATATCTGTAATATTCATTCATCCAGTATGGATATCTGTAATATTATTCATCCAGGTCATGGTATATCTGTAATATTCATTCATCCCGGTCATGGTATATCTGTAATATTCATTCATCCCGGTCATGATATATCTGAATATTCATTCATCCAGGTCATGTGATATCTGTAATATTCATTCATCCAGGTCATGGTAATCTGTAATATTCATTCATCCAGGTCATGGCATATCTGAATATTCATTCATCACCGGTCATGGTATATCTGTAATATACATTCATCCAGGTCACGGTATATCTGTAATAATTATTCATCCAGGTCACAGTATATCTGTAATATTCATCCATCCAGGTCACGGTATATCTGTAATATTCATTCATCCAGGTCATGTATATATGTATAATTCATTATCCAAGGTACGGTATATATCTGTAATATTCATTATCCAGGTCACGGTATATAACCTGTTAATATTCATCCATCCAGGTCACGGATATATCTTGTAAATATTCATTCATCCAGGTCACGGTATATCTGTAATATTCATCCATCCAGGTCACGGTATATCTGTTAATATATCATTCCAGTCACGGTATATCTGTAATATTCACCATCCAGGTCACGGTAATTCTGTATATTCATTCATCCAGGTCACGATATCTGTAATTTCATTCTCAGGTCAGGGTAATCTGTAATAATCATTCATCAGGTCACGGTATATCTGTAATATTCATCCATCCAGGTCAGGTAAATCTGTAATTCATCATCCAGGTCACGGTATATCTGTAATAATCATCATCCGGCATGGTATATCTGTATATATCATCAGGTCCGGTATGTAGATTCATATCCAGTCATGGTCTATATTAATACATTCATCCAGGTCACGGATCTGTAATAATATTCCAGGTCACGGTATATCTGTAATATATCCATCCAGGTCCGGTATATCTGTAATATTCATCCATCCAGGTCACGGTATATCGTAATAATCATTAATCCAGGTCATGGTATATCGGTATATTCATCCATCCAGGTCATGGTATATCTGTAATATTCATCATCTAGTCATGGGTATCTGTAATATATCATTATCCAGGTCATGGTATATCGTAATTTCATTCATCCAGGTAAGGATATCGTTGAATCATCATCCAGGGCCATGGCATTACTGTAATATTCATTCATCCAGGTCATGGTATATCTGTAATATTAATTCATCCAGGTCATGGTATATCTGTAATATTCATTCATCCAGGTCATGGTATATCTGTAAAATAGGTTGATTGAACTGACCTTGTTACTTGGCTGGCCAGTCTGACTGTTAAACTACCATCCACTCTTTCATCTGTTCCTCTCATTTATACTCGGCTACTCTAGTTCTTCTCGTGACTTTTAGTCTGTTCTTGTCATCCTCTCCTGCGCCTGATTCGTTCCTGTTGCGACACACTTTCCAGGTTTTCCCGGTCTCAGTGCAGATTCCTTGTGACACAAGTCTGGGGGGAAAACTGTGCTCTTCTAGGCCCTATTTGCCTATGGAGCCAGGGCCACATCTACCATTAGGCAGAGTGAGGCATTTGTCTCAGGCAGCACCCTGCACTGAAGAAGAAAAAGCAGCACTCAGGCAGTTGTAGAAAAAAAATGTTTTTCCTCGACAGTCAAGAAAAAAAAAAAAGCATTTCCCCTAGTAACAGATATAATGTTGTTAAAATCCTTTTATATGGTTAGGTTAGCTTTAATACGTTTGTTAGACTAGTTAGGTTAGTTAGGGCCCTGCTAAAAGTCTACCTTGACATGGTGGAAGGCTTACAAATCTTTTGGATAAAATCTTTTTTACTACAGAAAGTATGGCATTTCTAATGTATTGTAACAGTTGAACCAACATGTATAGCACAGGCTATAAAATAAGTTAATCTGATTTGATCAACTAAAACCGAAAGGAGCAATATGGTAGGGGCAACACAAGCTGTTTGAGAATGGGATGTAATATCTGTTTCTAGTAATTTACATTATTGCTAATTGACTGTCTGAGGAATTGTTTAAATACCTATGTGATAGAAAGTTTAAAATCACAAAACTTTAGCCACGCCCATCCACAAAGCCACACCCATTCTAATATGGCGACGGCAATAAAGTTTGGCTCAGGCAGCAAAAACCCTAGAAGTGCCCCTGTATGGAGCTGCTGTATATACTGTATATGTATATCTATGGGGCTGCTCTATATAATGACATGTATATATGGGGCTGCTGTATACAGTGTATATGTATATCTATGGGGCTGCTGTATCTAAGTATATGTATATCTATGGGGCTGCTGTATATAATGTACATGTATATCTATGTGGCTGCTGTATACGGTGTATATGAATATCTATGGGGCTGCTGTATATAGTGTATAGTAAATCTAGGGGGTGCTGTATGCAGTGTATATGTATATCCATGGGCTGCTGTATATAGTGTATATGAATATCTATAGGGCTGCTGTATATAGTGTATATGTATTCTATAGGGCTGTGTGTATATAGTGTATATGTATATCTATAGGGCTGTTGGATTAGTGTATATGTATATCTATTGGGCTGCTGTATATAGTGTATATGAATATCTATGGGGCTGCGTATATAGTGTATATGATATCTATGGGCTGGTGTATATAGTGTATATGAATATCTATGGAGCTGTGTGTATATAGTGTATATGAATATCTATGGGGCTGCTGTATATAGTGTATATGAATATCTATGGGGCTGCTGTATATAGTGTATATGAATATCTATGTGGCTCGTGGTATGTAGTGATATGTATATCTATGTGGGTGCTGTATATAGTGTATATGTATATCTATGTGGGTTCTGTGTATAGTGTATAGTATATATGCGGTGTTGTATATAGTGTATATGTATATCTATGGGGCTGCTGCTGTTAATAGTGTGTATATGATATATATGGGGCTGCTGTATATAGGTATAGGATATATATCTATGGGGCTGTGTAAATAGTGTATATGAATATCTATGGGGCTCGTGTATGTAGTGTATATGTATATCTATGGGGCTGCTGTATATAGTGTATATGTATATCTATGTGGGTTCTGTGTATAGTGTATATGTATATCTAGGGTGGGCTGTTATATGTGTATATGTATATCTATGGGGATACTGTATATAGTGTATATGTATTTCTATGGGGGTGCTGTATATAGTGTATATGTATATCTATGGGGTCTACTGTATATATTGTATAGGAATATCTATGCTGCTGTAATAGTGTTATTAATATCTAGGGGCTGCTGTATATAGTGTATAGGAATATCTATGGGGCTGCTTATTATATTGTATATGAATATCTATGGGGCTGTTGATATAGTGTAATGAATATCTATGGGGCTGGGTGTATATAGTGATATATCTATGGGCTGTGTATTGTCTGTGTTATTATATATATCTACGAGGGTGCTGTATATAGTGTATATGAATATCTATGGGGCTGCTGTATATAGTTATAGAATATCTATCGGGCTGGTTATATAGGGGATATGATATATTGGAGCTGGTGTATATAGTGTTTGAATATCTATGGGGCTGTGTATATAGTGTATATGAATATCTATGGGGCTGCTGTATATGGTTATGAATATCTATGGGGCTCGTGGATGTAGGTATATGTATATCTATGGGCGCTGCTGTATTAGTGTATATGTATTCTATGTGGGTTCTGTGTATAGTGTATATGTATATCTATGCGGCTGTTGTATATAGTGTATATGTATATCTATGTGGGTGCTGTATATAGTGTATATGTATATCTATGGGGTGCTGTATAATGAATATGTATATGGGGCGCTGTATATAGTGTAAATGTATATCTATGGGGGGGCTGCTGTATATAGTGTATATGTATATCTATGCATCTGTGTGTATAGTGTATATGTATATCTATGGGGGTGATTTATATTAGTGTATATGTATATCTATGGGGCTGCTGTATAAGTGTATATGTATATCTATGGGGCTGCTGTATATAGTGTAGATATCTAGTGCTGTATATGGTATGTATCTATGGGCTGCTGTATATAGTGTATATGAAATCTATGGGGTCTGTATAGTGTATATGTATTTCTATGGGGGTGCTGTATATAGTGTATATGTATATCTATGGGGTCTACTGTATATATTGTATAGGAATATCTATGGGGGCTGCTGTATATAGTGTATATTATATCTATGGGGCTGCTGTATATAGTGTATAGAATATCTAGGGGCTGCTGTATATAGTGTATATGAATATCTATGGGCTGGTGTATATAGTGTATATGAAGATCTATGGGGCTGGTGTTATATAGTGTATAATCTATGGGGTGTTGTATGTAGTGTTATATTATTATCTACGAGGGTGCTGTATATAGTGTATATGAATATCTATGGGGCTGCTGTATATAGTGTATATGAATATCTATCGGGCTGGTGTATATAGTGTATATGATTCTATGGAGCTGTTGATATAGTGTATATGAATATCTATGGGGCTGCTGTATATAGTGTATATGAATATCTATGGGGCTGCTGTAATAGTGTATTGAATATCTATGGGGCTCGTGTATGTAGTGTATAGTAGATCTATGGGGCTGCTGTATATAGTGTATATGTATATCTCATGTGGGTTCTGTGTCTAGTGTATATGTATATCTATGCGGCTGTTGTATATAGTGTATATGTATATCTATGTGGGTGCTGTATATAGTGTATATGTATATATGGGGGTGCTGTATATATTGTATATGTTTATCTATGGGAGTGCTGTATAATAGTGTATATGTATATCTATGTGGGTGCTGTATAGTGTTATGTATATCTATGGGGTGCTGTATATAGTGTATATGTACATCTATGGGGGTGCTGTATATAGTGTATATGTATATCTATGGGGGTGCGGTGCTGTATATATGTATATAAGATTTATGGGAGTGCTGTATATGTGTATATGTATATCTATGTGGGTGCTGTATATAGTGTATATGTATATCTAGGGGTGCTGTATATAGTGTATATGTATATCTATGGGGGTGCTGTATATAGTGTAATGTATATCTATGGGGCTGCTGTGTATACAGTGTATATGTATATCTATGGGGTGTGTTATAGGTATATATATATCTACGGGGCTGCTGTATATAGTGTATATGTATATCTATGGGGCTGCTGTATATAGTGTGTATATATATATATATATATATATATATATATATATATATGGGGCTGTTGTATGTAGTGTATACGTATATCTATGTGGGTGCTGTATATAGTGTGTGTGTATATATATATATATATATATAATTCATAATATAGTATATGTGGGCTGCTGTATATAGTGAAATATGTATATCTATGGGCTGTTGTAATAGGGTAGATGTATATATCTATGTGGGTGTGTATATGTTATATGTATGATCTGGCTGGGGCTGTATAGAGGGATGGGGTGCTGTATAATAGTGTATATGTATATCTATGTGGGTGATATAGTGTGCTGATATTAGAGTGTATATGTATATAATGGGGGCTGTATAGTGTATATTATATCTATGGGGTGCGTATAGCGTGTATCTATAGTTTGTTTGTGATATATATATCTACGGGGCTGCTGTATATAGTGTATATGTATATCTATGGGGCTGCTGTATATAGTGTGTATATATATATATATATATATATATATATATATATGGGGCTGTTGTATGTAGTGTATACGTATATCTATGTGGGTGCTGTATATAGTGTGTGTGTATATATATATATATATATATATATATATATATATATATGGGGCTGCTGTATATAGTGAATATGTATATCTATGCGGCTGTTGTATATAGTGTATATGTATATCTATGGGGTGAGTATATAGTGTATATGTATATCTATGGGGCTGCTGTATATAGTGTATATGAATATCTATGGAGCTGGTGTATATAGTGTATATGAATATCTATGGGGCTGTGTATATGAGTATATGAATATCTATGGGGCTGCTGTATTATAGTGTATATGAATATCTATGGGGCTGGTGTATGTAGTGTATATGTATATCTATGGGGCTGATGTACATAGTGTATATGTATATCTATGTGGGTTCTTGTATAGTGTATATGTATATCTAGCGGCTGTGTATATAGTGTATATGTATATCTATGGGGGTGCTGTATATAGTGTATATGTATATCTATGGGGGTTGGTGCTGTATATAGGTATATGTATATCTATGGGGGTGCTGTGTATATGTATATCTATGTGGGTGCTGTATATAGTGTATATGTATATCTATGGGGGTGCTTGTATATAGTGTATATGTATATCTATGGGGGTGCTGTATATAGTGTATATGTATATTTATGGGGCTGCTGTATATAGTGTATATATATATCTATGGGGCTGTTGATGTAGTGTATAGGTATATCTATGTGGGTTGCTGTTATATAGTGTATATGTATATCTATGGGGGTGCTGTATATAGTGTATATGTATATCTTATGGGGGGTGCGTATATAGTGTATATGTATATTTATGGGGCTGCTGTATATAGTGTATATATATATATATCTATGGGGCTGTTGTATGTAGTGTATAGGTAATATCTATGTGGGTGCTGTTGTTATAGTGTATATGTATATCTATGTGGGTGCTGTATATAGTGTATATGTATATCTATGGGGCTGCTGTATATAATGTATATGTATATCTATGTGGGTGGTGTGTATATAGTGTATATGTATATCTATGGGGCTGCTGTATAATAGTATATGTATATCTATGTGGGTGTTGTATATATAATGTATATCTATGTGGGTGCTGTATATAGTGTATATGTATACCTATGGGGCTTTGTATATAGGGCACCATGGGCACTTTTGTTACTGCAGCAGTAATTGACGTGTCCCTGTAAATAGGAGCATCACGTTTCTTCCACCATGGAGGGACATTTCCTGTTGGCGAAAGCCTCTGCATAGAAGTGACGTTGAAGGAAGGAATATGCATTTGTATGTATTTCACCTCGTATGTAGCGCTACGTATTCCTCGGAGTGCATCGCTTTGCAGTGATTTAAACCATTTACTTCAGGCCCTGCCCTGAGCAGCTTACAATCCTATCGCTTTATCTGACCCATACAGCCTATCACTAGGTCTTTAGGACATTAAAACTACTTGCAGATGTTTTGAACCCAGGACTTTAGCCTTGCGGAGGGATCAGGGCCACGCAGTTACCTTAATAGCCAAGATCCCCAAACTTCCCCTTTAAAACTGATCCCCTTTACTACAGTGTTGGTTGTTTTACGTGCCCGATCTCACGCTCAGTCTATAGACCTTATTGTGTTATACTTGGGCTTGTTAATATTGCTAACAGTATTGTCTGTTTGGATGTTTCCTTCCTTATTCAATTATGTTAAAGGTCAACAACTATCCTTAAAAAAAATCTCATTGACCCCCGCCTGGTCTCTGGCAAACAAATTATTGTGTACACTTGGGTCCGAGGCACACGTGTCGAAACAACGTTTCAGCCAATAATCAGCCCATGTGTTAGGCACTTTATCGGCCGAAACGGTCATTCGTTCAGGGATCCACCAAGTCGGTCGTTCGAACCCGAAAGTGCCTACACACGGGCCTTCATCAGCCGAAAACGTTTGTTCGTACACATCGTTTGTCGCAGGTCGGGGCACACCGCAATCGCTACGTTGTGGCCTTTAGTGGGTGAATGAAAAAGAAATAAAACCTCAGAGCCACAATCATAAAGACATACTGATATAGGTTGTGTTTGTGATTAGGTAGAGGTTGGGTGGAAAGGTGCCCATACACTTAGAACTTACCTCCTGACCAATCCAGTGACATTCCATCAATTCTTCTGGAACCACCTTTCCAGTTCTTCTTTGCGACCTACAGATCACATAATGTATGGCCAGACGGGACTGAAAAAGGACGGGAAAGGCGGGTTCCTGAAGAACGATAGGAATGTCGCGGGATTGATCGCCAGGTAAGTTCTAATGTATGTACACCTTTAGAAGGTTCTTATTTGTAAGCTCTTTGGGACATATATACTAAATCTAATTGGATATACTAAATGCAAAGCACTTAATATGTTTAGAGCTAAGCATATTACAATAGTACTAAATCAAAGGCTGCCAGTGCCAAACTGCAAATTACTAGTGCATGACATCACAATGACATCATACTCCTGCTGACCTACAGGTGAACCTTAAAGGAGAACTAACGTCTAATTTTTTATTATTATTATTATTATTTTTCTGCAGCTTCCTAAGGTCCCACTCTGACTCCTGTCCCTCTCTGCAGCCTGGTTCTTCTTAAATGCTCCCAAAAGATCCTAATCATATCCCAGGCAGATAATGGAAACATTTACCTTGCACCTGACTTTCGTGGCCAATCAGCATAGTTGAGAGTGTATCCCCACAAAAGAGATCTTTGTTTAATGCAGGCTACTTTCACATGAGCGGTATGTTTTCGCTTTGGATGCAATTTTTAAGCAGTTACCAGATGGTTAATAAGACGTCACCGTTGAGGAATCGCTACCTGTAAGTTTATTCTGGCTCTAAACATCTGGGTTAGTTCAGAAACTGCTACAATACCAATTTGTGTAAAAGTAGTCCAAGGTGCATATTTATAAATGAGCAAATAGCTTTATTTTCCTGGTATTTATAAAACCGCCTATTTTCACTGCAGCAGATAACAGTGGCATTTTTTAATAAATTCCCGCTAAGTTTGTCTTTGTCTAAACAGTATTAAATCTAAACAGCAGAGGGCGATAAACTCACACAAAAGAAAATAAATTCATAAGCCATTAAACATTAATGTCCTCAATATCTGTTGTATTCAATTACATCTGTATATGCTTGTGAAGGTTCTCATTCATCCAGGTCATGGTATATCTGTTGTATTCAATTAGATCAACTGGACTTGAAGTTTAGTTCTTGAAGACGTTTCACTAGTACCAATACCGATGACTTGTACAAGATTATGTTGGCAATTAATACCCTGGAAAGTCCCAATTAGCATATGATAGCCAGGTGTTAGGGACCTTCTGATTGCAAGGTGTGGATGCATTGAGACTAAGGGGTGTTATTGAAACTGCCCACAGTAAGGTGTCAAATCAGCATTGAACATGGCAGACAGTTGGTGTCGAACCCCCCCACCTCTATTTAGGCTTGGTTTCTTTATTTTTACATAAATGGCCTGCTTAACACCTCTCTTGAACCAATAATGTTCCTTTGCCAATATGTTAACATTACAATCTTCAAAGGTATGTCTTTATCCTTAAGATGCAGGTACACGGCTGAGTCCTGACCCAAGGAATTGGCTCTTCTGTGCTGGGCCATACGTTGATGCAGTTGCTGTTTGGTCTCCCCCACATACAAATCAGAGCATTCTTCACTGCACTGCGTATATGATGTCGCTTTTCTTGTGTTTCGGTACCCTTTCCAGGGTACATAATTGCCACAGATTCTTGTACAAGTCATTCTGAATTGAGAAAGCCAGTCGGATGACTAGCGAAACGTCTTCAAGAGCTAAACTTCAAGTCCAGTTGATCTAATTGAATACAACAGATATACCATGACCTGGATGAATGAATATTACAGATATACCATGACCTGGATGAATGAATATACAGATATACCATGACCTGGATACTGAATATTACAGATATACCATGACCTGATGATGAATCAATAGTACAGATATACCATGAACTGGATGAATGGAATATAGATATACCATGACCGAGGTGCATAGATTATCATCATGATGGATGGTAGAGATATTACAGATATACCATGACCTGGATGAATGAATATACGATGACTATCATGACCTGGATGGTGAACATTACAGATATACCATGACCTGGATGAATGAATATTACAGATATACCATGACCTGGATGATGAATATTACAGAGTATACCATGACTGGATGAATGAATATTACAGATATACCATGACCTGGATGAAGAAATTACAGATAGACCATGACTTGGATGAATGAATTTACAGATATACCATGACCTGGATGAGAATATTACAGATATATCATGACCTGGATGGATGAATATTTACAGATATACCATGACTGGATGAATGAAATATTTACAGATGATACCATGACTTGGATGAATGAAGATTACAGATTATACCATGACCTGGATGAATGAAATATACAGATATATCATGACCTGGATGGTGAATACTACAGATATACCGTGACCTGGATGAATGAATATTACAGATATACCTGACCTGGATGGATGAATATACAGATATACCATGACCTGGATGGATGGAGGATTAACAATATACCTGACCTGGATGAATGACTATTACAGATATACCATGACCTGGATGAATGAATATTACAGATATACCATGACCTGGATGAATGAGAACCTTCACAAGCATTAATGTAGTCATGTGACCAGGGAGCGGGGTCTGGGGCTGTTCATTCTCTTTACTCCTTACTAGAATAAACATCCCTTTAAAGGGCAAGTCCACTCAAAAAAAAAACTTTAGCTAATATTGTAGATTAACCCCCAAAACCTAGGTTTCACGTTACTAACTTATGCTAAAGATGCTCCTGAACTTCCTTACCTGACCCGGTCCCTCACTGTCGAGGTGCCGCCCCATTCTCCTGATTCGAGCTCGTTTTGAGTAAAAACAGGAGCAGTGGGCTTCTGCGCTGACAGCTGCTCTACTGCTGGGGCTCTACTACTTGTCACGACTGTCAGGCAATTGGCCATGAAACCAGGAAGTGGAGCGGCTGTCAGAGTAGGAGTCCACTGCACCTGTTTTTGCTCAAAACAAGCTTGAATAGGAGCAGGGGCGTCACCTAGACGGTGAAGTTCAGGAGCATCTTTGGCATAAGTTAGTAATGTGAAACCTAGGTGTGGTGGGTAATCTACATTTTTAGTTTGAGTTTTTTTGCAGTGGATTTGCCCTTTAAGCAATAGGATGTAATGCTGTCCATACACTAATAAGATATTAAATACATTCGACAATTCATCATCAAATCGATATGAAAAAAATCTGATATGAAGAACCTTGCGAGTAAGGGAAGGTTTCCTAATGAATGAGCAGGATAAAGCAGAACATGTTATCTTATAGGGACAGTCCTGCAGAAATCAAGACTGTTGGCAGGTATATGATCAGGTCTAGAGGATCAACATTTCACTTGCTGTTTAATAGATAGACAGACAGAGAGAGAGATAGATATAAAGGTGGGTGGATGGATAGGTAGTTAGTTAGTTAGTTAGATAGATATAAAGGTGGGTGGATGGATAGGTAGTTAGTTAGTTAGATAGATAGAAAGGTGGGTAGATAGATGATAGATAGATAGATAGATAGATAGATAGATAGATAGATAGATAGGTGGGTGGGTAGACAGATAAGTAGGTAGGTAGAAATATAGAAAGGTGGGTGGATGGATAGATAGATAGATAGATAGATAGATACATAGATAGATGGATAGATAGATAGAAAGATAGATAGATAGATGATAGATAGATAGATAGATAGATAGATAGATAGATGGATAGATGGATAGATGGATAGATAGACAGATAGATAGATAGATAAACTGATAGATAGACAGATAGATAGATAGATAGATAGATAGATAGATAGAAAGGTGGGTAGATAGATGATAGATAGATAGGTGGGTAGATAGATAAGTAGGTAGGTAGGTAGGTAGAAATATAGAAAGGTGGATGGATAGATGATAGATAGATAGATCGATAGATAGATTAAAAAAAATCAGGTGGTTGGAATAAACATCCAAGATGTAGCCATCCCTGCCCTCTGCATATAACAAGATTCCTAATACCTGAAAAAAATTCCTTGTCAGTCTCACTTCTAACAGTGACGTAATAAATTCTTTAAATATTACAGTAGCACAGTCATTATGTTTCGCGCACCGCTGCTATGTGGCCATGTGATGTAAGACTAGACAGACAGACATAGATAGACAGACAGACAAACAGACAGATAGATAGACAGACAGCGATAGATAGATAGACAGATAGATGATAGATAGATAGATAGATAGATAGATAGATAGATAGACAGACAGTGATAGATAGATAATAGATGATAGATAGATAGACAGATAGATGATAGATAGATAGATAGATAGATAGATAGATAGATAGATAGATAGATAGATAGATAGATAGATAGATAGACAGATAGATAGATAGACAGACAGCGATAGAAAGACAGACAGCGATAGATAGATAGATAGATAGATAGATAGATAGATAGATAGATAGATGATAGATAGATAGATAGATAATAGATAGATAGATGATAGATAGATAGATAGATAGAAGATAGATAGATAGATAATGGATAATAGATGATAGATAGATAGATAGATAGATAGATAGATAGATAGATATTAGATAGATAGATAGATATTAGATAGATAGATTGATAGATAGATAATAGATAGATAGATAGATATTAGATAGATAGATGATAGATAGATAATAGATAGATAGATAGATGATAGATAGATAGATAGATAGATAGATAATAGATAATAGATGACAGATAGATAATAGATAATAGATGATAGATAGATAGATAATAGATAATAGATGATAGATAGATAGATAGATAATAGATAATAGATGATAGATAGATATAGAGTGCTAGCACTGTGACCAGGGATCTTTAGGAGATGAGACTCACTTCCTTCTACACACTATGGGGCACACTATGTAACGTCACAGACTAAGAGGAGCATAAATAAACTTAATGTCCATGGACTACTTGCCCAATTATTCCATAGATAGGTAGGTAGAAAGATAGAAAGGTGGGTAGATGGATAGATGGACAGATAGATGGATAGGAAAAAAATCAGGTGGTTGGAATGAACATCCAAGATGTAGCCATCCCTGCCCTCTGCATATAACAAGATTCCTAATACCTGAAAAAAATTCCTTGTCAGTCTCACTTCTAACAGTGACGTAATAAATTCTTTAAATGTTACAGTAGCACAGTCATTATGTTTCCCGCACTGCTGCTATGTGGCCATGTGATGTAAGACTAGAGGGTGGAGTTATGGTTACATATGGTTCACTATGATTGTTCACTGTTATATGGCTTAGCACCAGACTGAAACATTGCTATTTAAGCACATGGATTAATAATGTACACTGAAATGTTGTATTACTATGCACTGATCTTGATTGGAAGCACACAGGCAAGGCTGGAAAAAGTCTTGGAGTGCACTGGATGGATGGATGGATGGATAGATTATAGATGATAGATAGATAGATAGATAGATAGATAGATAGATAATAGATAGAAATAGATATTAGATAGTAGATAGATATAGATATTAGATAGTAGATAGATATAGATAGTAGATAGAAATAGATATTAGATAGATAAAGATATTATATATAGATAGATAGAGATAGATAGATAGATAGATAGTGTATATATATATATATAGATAGATAGATAGATAGATAGATAGATATTAGATAGTAGATAGATAGAGATAGATAGATAGATAGATAGATAGATAGGTAGATATGTAGATAGTAGATAGATAGATAGATAGATAGATAGATAGATAGATAGATAGATAATAGACAGACAGACAGATAGATAAGTAGATAGATAAATTGATATACATATATAGTAGATAGCTAGATAGATAGATAGATAATACATAGATACAAACATATAAACCAAGAGAGAACAGACTGTGCCAGCACTGTGACCAGGGATCTTTAGGAGATGAGACTCACTTCCTTCTACACACTATGGGGCACACTATGTAACGTCACAGACTGAGAGGAGCATAAATAAACTTAATGTCCATGGACTACTTGCCCAGTTATCCCTTTATCCTTCCTCAATAGTTATATCCCAGGACTGAAACCCAATATACCCCTTATTATTATTATTATTGATTTATATAACGCCAACATCTTCCGCAGCTCTTTACAATTACATGTATACATTCACATCAGGCCCAGAAGAGCTTACAATCTAAGCACATTTATTCGACACATATGACCTATCAGTATGTCTTTATGATTGTGGGGGAAACCGGAGTGCCCGAAGGAAACCCACGCAAGCACGGGGACAACATACATAATCCTTGCAGATGTGTCTAAGGGTTGGAATTGAACTCAGGACTGCTGCAAGGCATCAGTGCTAACCCCTACCCCTACCGTGAACCCTTCTATATTCCCCATACTAACGTGGGGTTTTTTTTGTTTTTTTCTTGACAGTGTTAACATGTAAATTGATCCTGCCAATAAAGTTCTTTTGATTTGATAGATAGATAGATTGTAGATAGACAGAGAATAGATTGATAGACAGATAGATAGATAGATAAAATATTGATAGACAGATAGATAGATAGATAAAATATTGATAGATAGATAGATAGATAAAATGTTAATAAATAGATAGATTGCTTACACTAGATAGATATAGATTAGATAGATGGAGATTAGATAGATGGAGATTAGATAGATATAGATTAGATAGATAGATAATAGATAAATAGTTAATGGATAGATAGATAGATAGATTACATCTATTATATATGTAAAAATAACCATTATTCTATTTAAAATACCAAACATGGGTGGATACGTGGTAAAAAGTAAAATTTCCATCCCTTTCTCTTCTTACCAAGTGCTTTTATAGTTAAACACATTACTGAAGACACATTGACACACTTGCTCCCATACATACTTCTTACAGTTCTGCTTTATATATGTATATATCTGATATGTCCTACATTTACTGAACTTGGGCCATCAGGAAGTGGCCAAGATCAAACATAATGGGAACCTTTCAAGTTGATATATAGCGTTAGAATATTATTAATGGTTTGCTGATTTTTACCTTTAACACTCTGTGTGGGTTATTTATTATGTCACAGAACTGTATGGGTGATATATGAATCACAAAATAATCTTTGTCTACCACCCCTATAAATCTATAGCGCATAGAAACTGTCCTTTAACGTTTATAAACCTGTAAGGAAATCCCAGCCCTTACTAGTGGAGGAGAACTCTAAGAATAAAGCTATGATTATTATATGTTGTTTAAGGATACGTACAACAAAAAACAACTCATAAGTGATATGTTCCTGTTATAGTTTTTCTACAATCAGACACTTACTGTCTCCATTGTTACAGCATTTACTGGAACATGAGGATTAAAAGAGACATTACAATGATTGTGTTTATATGGAACTTTGAAAGATCAAGAAAGATTTACCTGGATAGGCAATGATGGTCAACACAGTTGTTAACTGACAGTGCAAACCACAAAAAGAAAGAGAAAGTATAAACTGTCTAGAAAGGCTGAACAAAGCTCTATTAATGTTAGTGTCTGGGTGTGCTGTAAGCTGTAAAGCCTGCACATGTAACATAGGCAGTCAAGACAACTAATCAGCACTGATTAGGAATTTGACACAGCTAAATGCAATCAAGAGACAGGTAATCAGCACTGATTAGGTCTGTGACACAGCTGAATGTAATTAAGAGACAGGTAATCAGCACTGATTAGGTCTGTGACACAGCTGAATGCAATCAAGAGAAAGGCAATCAATGCTGATTAGGTCTGTGACACAGCTGAATGTAATCAAGAGAAAGGTAATCAATGCTGATTAGGTCTGACACAGCTGAATGCAATCAAGAGACAGGTAATCAGTGCTGATTAGGTCTGAGACACAGCTGAATGCAATCAAGAGACAGGCAATCAGTACTGATTAGGTCTGTGACACAGCTGTATGCAATCAAGAGAAAGGTAATCAATGCTGATTAGGTCTGACACCTGAATGCAATCAAGAGACAGGTAATCAGCACTGATTATGTCTGTGGCACAGCTGAATGCAATCAAGAGAAAGGTAATCAATGCTGATTAGGTCTGTGACACAGCTGAATGCAATCAAGAGAAAGGCAATCAATGCTGATTAGGTCTGACACAGCTAAATGCAATCAAGAGACAGGTAATCAGTGCTGATTAGGTCTGTGACACAGCTGAATGCAATCAAGAGACAGGAAATCAGCAATGATTAGGTCTGTGACACAGCTGAATGCAATCAAGAGACAGGTGATCAGCACTGATTAGGTTTTTAACACAGCTGAATGCAATCAAGAGACAGATAATCAGCACTGATTAGGTCTGTGACACAGCTGAATGCAATCAAGAGACAGGTGATCAGCACTGCTTAGGTTTTTAACACAGCTGAATGCAATCAAGAGACAGATAATCAGCACTGATTAGGTCTGTGACACAGCTGAATGCAATCAAGAGACAGATAATCAGCACTGATTAGGTCTGTGACACAGATGAATGCAATCAAGAGGCAGGTAATCAGCACTGATTAGGTCTGTGACACAGCTGAATGCAATCAAGAGACAGGTAAACAGCACTGATTAAGTCTGTGTCACAGCTGAATGCAATCAAGAGACAGGTAAACAGCGCTGATTAAGTCTGTGACACAGCTGAATGCAATCAAGAGACAGGTAATCAGTGCTGATTAGGTCTGTGACACAGCTGAATGCAATCAAGAAACAGGTAATCAGTGCTGATTAGGTCTGTGACACAGCTGAATGCAATCAAGAGACAGGTAATCAGTGCTGATTAGGTCTGTGTCACAGCTGAATGCAATCAAGAGACAGGTAATCAGCACTGATTAAAGGAGCACTAAATCCATAAAAATAACTATTTGCCATTCATGTCTATTATTCACAGGGAGGTGAGAACGCTTATTCTTACCTCCCTGTGAATAATAGGACGCTCGGGGGACCTGGAACTTACCTTACCGCGCTCCACTAGCAAGCCGCTTCTTCAACAGCTGTTCTCTCCCGATCGCGCACCCTATCTTTTGTATTGGCGCGCATGCACCTAAGATAGGGCGTGTGGTCGGGAGAGAACGGCTGTCAGTGAAGGAGCGGCTTGCTGTGGAGCGGCGGTAAGGTAAGTTCCAGGTCCCCCGAACGTCCTTTTATTCACAGGGAGGTAAGAATAAGTGTTCTCACCTCCCTGTGAATAATAGAAACGAATGGCAAATAGTTATTTTTATGGATTATGGGAGTTTAGTGTCCCTTTAAGTCTGTGTCACAGCTGAATGCAATCAAGAGACAGATAATCAGCACTGATTAAGTCTGTGTCACAGTTGAATGCAATCAAGAGAAAGGTAATCAGCACTAATCAGCACAGAAAATGATCTCTCTGCCTCCATTCTGGCAGATGAAGCTGCTTCCTCCCTCGGGGGAGTCAGTCGAAGCTGTCACTGCTGGCAGCTGTTTCCCCTCCTGCCTCCTCTACACATGCTCAAGTTTTAAAAGCTCATTGAGCAGGGGTAAAAGGTGGCAAGCTCTAACAGAATGGCAGAGACCAAGGGCAATACTTATCGTTAAATATCTGGTTGGGGTTTTGGTTGACATTTTTTTGGTTATGAAGAGGGACATGCCCTTAAAATAACTCCCCACTACAATTTTCACACCTAATGCCATCCTCTGGTACCCTGTAGTGCATAGGCATGACTGCAGACTGACATTAGCGGATCATTTCAAAAAAGACCTTAATAAAACTAAATTTGAGCTAAGATCACAGCGGACATGCTTCCCATTGAATTTCTCTAAACGTTTTTGGATTCCACGTTGTTCATTGCTTAGATTTCCATAGCCAGCAAAGACTGGGCTGGAAAAGGAGCCCTGAAAGTTGTACAAATCCAGAGCCACTTACTCTCAACATACGCCTCAACATGCCCTCATCTGTCCCAGCCTCGGTCGTAATCTTATCATTAGGTTTTGCAACGCTTAACAAGGTGGATGTTTTTTTTTAAAGTGTAGGTGGCCAGATGCCTGAGGCCACATTCTTGTCTCATTCGGTTTCCCAGAGGAAGCCTTGCAGCAGATCTGAGAATATTCAAGTTAATCTTCCTTTAAGAAGAGCATTTAACTGCCATCTATTTAATGTAAAGGACTGGAAGCTACCGCTCCGAAAAGAAACCCCTTTTATCTACGTAAGGAGATAAGCAATATGGGCGTCTCCATTCTTATATACAAAATCCAAACTATTCGAATGAGAAAGTCCAACCCAGGTTGTAATGTTACATATTTACTGTGATGGAGCCCCTATGCGTGTTTCATCCTCAGTGGTTTTCTGGGAGGAGGCTATATCTGTCATAGGGAAAATAAGAAGGGTTTGTCACTGTGAGAACGGTAAAGCTATGGAACTGTCTTCCAGTGGACGTTGTTATGGCAGGTTCATTGGTCAGTTTAATAAAAAGCTGGATGAGTTTCTACAAACAAGGAATGTTACAAGTTACTGTATGATACATAAAGTAGAGTTGGGAAAGGGTTTGCACTGTGAGAACGGTAAAGCTGTGGAACTGTCTTCCAGTGGACGTTGTTATGGCAGGTTCATGGTCAGTTTAATAAAAAGCTGGATGAGTTTCTACAAACAAGGAATGTTACAAGTTACTGGTATTGATACATAAGTAGAGTTGGGAAAGGGTTTTTCACTGTGAGAACGGTAAAGCTATGGAACTGTCTTCCAGTGACGTTGTTATGGCCGGTTCATTGGTCAGTTTAATAAAAAGCTGGATGAGTTTCTACAAACAAGGAATGTTACAAGTTACTGGTATTGATACTAAAGTAGAGTTGGGAAAGGGTTTTTCACTGTGAGAAAGGTAAAGCTATGGAACTGTCTTCCAGTGGACTGTATTATGGCAGGTTCATTGGTCAGTTTAATAAAAAGCTGGATGAATTTCTACAAACAAGGAATGTTACAAGTTACTGGTATTGATACATAAAGTAGAGTTGGAAGGGTTTATCAATGTGAGAACGGTTAAAGCTATGGAACTGTCTTCCAGTGGACGTTGTTATGGCAGGTTCAGTGTCAGTTTATAAAAAGCTGGATGAGTTTCTACAAACAAGGAATGTTACAAGTTACTGGTATTGATACATAAAGTAGAGTTGGGAAAGGGTTTTTCACTGTGAGAACGGTAAAGCTATGGAACTAGTCTTCCAGTGGACGTTGTTATGGCAGGTTCATTGGTCAGTTTAAAAAAAGCGGATGAGTTTCTACAAACAAGGAATGTTACAAGTTACTGGTATTGATACATAAAGTAGAGGTGGGAAGGGTTTTTCACTGTGAGAACGGAAGTAAAGCTATGGAACTGTCTCAGTGGACGTGTTATGGCAGGTTCATTGGTCAGTTTAATAAAAAAGCTGGATGAGTTTCTACAAACAAGGAATGTTACACAGTTACTGGTATTGATACATAAAGTAGAGTTCGGAAAGGGTTTTTCACTGTGGAACGGTTAGCATAGGAACTGTCTTCCAGTGGATTGTTATGGCAGGTTCATTGGTCAGTTTATAAAAAGCTGGATGAGTTTCTACAAACAAGGAATGTTACAGGTTACTGGTATGATACATAAAGTAGAGTTAGGAAAGGGTTTTTCACTGTGAGAAACGGTAAAGCTATGGAACTGTCTTCCAGTGGACGTTGTTATGGCAGGTTCATTGGTCAGTTTAATAAAAAGATGGATGAGTTTCTAAACAAGGAATGTTACAAGTTACTGGTTATGATACAATAAAGTAGAGTGGGAAAGGTTTTTCACTGGCGAGAACGGTAAAGCTATCGAACTGTCTTCCAGTGGACGTTGTTATGGCAGGTTCATTGGTCAGTTTAATAAAAAGGCTGGATAAGTTTCTGCAAACAAGGAATGTTACAAGTTACTGGTATTGATACATAAAGTAGATTTGGGAAAGGGTTTGTCACTGCGAGAACGGTAAAGCTATCGAACTGTCTTCCAGTGGACGTGTTATGGCAGGTTCATTGGTCAGTTTAATAAAAAGCTGGATGAGTTTCAACAAACAAGGAATGTTACAAGTTACTGGTATTGATACATAAAGTAGAGTTGGGAAAGGGTTTTTCATTGTGAGAACGGTAAAGCTATGGAACTGTCTTCCAGTGGACGTTGTTATGGCAGGTTCATTGGTCAGTTAATAAAAAGGCTGGATAAGTTTCTGCAAACAAGGAATGTTACAAGTTACTGGTATTGATACATAAAGTAGATTTGGGAAAGGGTTTGTCACTGCGAGAACGGTAAAGCTATGGAACTGTCTTCCAGTGGACAGTTGTTATGGCAGGTTCATTGGTCAGTTTAATAAAAAGCTGGATGAGTTCTACAAACAAGGAATGTTACAAGTTACTGGTAGATACATAAAGTAGAGTTGATCCAGGGAAATTTCCGATTGCCACTTGGAGTCAGGAAGGAATTTTTCCCCCTTCAAAATTTGGTGGGTTTTTTGCCTTCCTCTGGATCAACAGTTAGGCAGGAAATGAGGATATTGCTAGATGGGGTGGACATGGATGGACATATGTCTTATTAACCTCAAATACTCTATAATACTGTACTATAATATGTATAACAGTCCTAACTATACTATACTATACTGTACTATACTATACTGTACTATACTATACTGTACTATACTATACTGTACTATACTATACAGTACTATACTATACAGTACTGTACTGTACTATACTATACTGTACTGTACTATACTGTACTGTACTATACTATACTATACTGTACTGTACTATACTGTACTGTACTATTCTATACTATACTGTACTGTACTATACTGTACTATACTATACTATACTATACTGTACTATACTATACTGTACTGTACTATACTATACTATACTATACAGTACTATACTATATCTTATACTGTACTATACTATACTGTACTGTACTGTACTACACTATACTGTACTGTACTATTCTATATTATACTGTACTGTACTGTACTATACTGTACTGTACTATACTGTACTATACTATACTGTACTATACTGTACTATACTGTACTATACTATACTTTACTATACTGTACTGTACTGTACTATACTATACTATACTTTACTATACTGTACTGTACTATACTGTACTGTACTATACTATACTATACTGTACTATACTGTACTGTACTGTACTATTCTATACTATACTGTACTGTACTATACTGTACTATACTGTACTATACTATACTATACTGTACTATACTGTACTGCACTATACTATACTGTACTGTACTATACTATACTGTACTGTACTATTCTATACTATACTGTACTGTACTATACTGTACTATACTATACTGTACTGTACTATACTGTACTGTACTATACTGTACTGTACTATATACTATACTATAATGTACTGTACTATACTATACTGTAATATACTATACTATACTGTACTGTACTATACTGTACTATACTATACTGTACTATACTATACTGTACTGTACTATACTATACTGTACTATTCTATACTATACTGTACTGTACTATACTGTACTGTACTATACTATACTGTACTGCACTATACTGTACTATACTGTACTGTACTATACTGTATTGTACTATACTGTACTATACTATACTGTACTGTACTGTACTATACTGTACTATACTGTACTATACTATACTGTACTATACTATACTATACTGTACTGTACTATTCTATACTATACTGTACTGTACTATACTGTACTATACTATACTGTACTGTACTATACTATACTATACTGTACTGTACTATTCTATACTATACTGTACTGTACTATACTGTACTATACTGTACTGTACTATACTATACTGTACTATACTATACTGTACTGTACTATACTAAACTATACTATACAGTACTATACTATACTATACTGTACTATACTATACTGTACTATACTATACTATACTATACAGTACTATACTATACTATACTATACAGTACTATACTATATCTTATACTGGTAATATAACTATACTCGTACTGTACTGCAACTGTACTACACATAATTGTACTATACTATACCATAGCTGTTGTATTCAAATTAGCCTCAACTGGACTGAAGTTTAGTTCTTGAAAACGTTTCGTAGTCATCGACTGGCTTTCTTCATTCAGAATGACTTGTAAAAGATCTGTGGCAATATGAACCCTGGAACATCCCAATAGCAATCACAGCCAAGTGTTAGGGTGTGATTGGATACATAATTGCCACATTCTTGTACAGTCATTCTGATGAGAGCCAGTTCGGGAGACTATACGAAACGTCTTCAAGAACTAAACTTCAAGTCCAGTTGATCTAATTGAATACAACAGATATACCATGACCTGGATGAATGAGAACCTTCACAAGCATATACTATACCATACTATACTATACTACTATACTAAGATGTGGCCCGTTGGCTCCTGGGTCCCCCTGTGGTTGCTCCCCTGGTAGTTACGTCCCTGGGCAATAATTCCCTATAGCTGCCCCCCCTCCCACCAGGACCTTAACTAGGTTCTGTAACAAGCTGTCTGCCATCTTCCCATTTAGCCAATATCGGAACAGTCCAGGAAGCGCCAGCGGGCAGACTGTCATTACAGACCCTATAGCGAGAACCCAGGACAGTTTAAGACCTGGAGGTGTTATTATGGGTCTAATTGTCCTTTAACTTGAAACAACCTGCAGAAACAGACAATGTGCCCTGTTAGAACATAGAAGCTGGAATTTCCTACAATAAATAATCAGTCTAATCACATAAAAGCCAATAAAGTTTCTCATCTTGAATGTGACGTTAAGGGGTAAGTTATAAGTCAGCGGGATATCTATCCCTGTTGCAGCAATGTAGTTCCATAAATAAAAGGGAAATTCAAGTCGCTCTGTGACAGCTCGGCTGGGGGTAGAGGTAATCATTCAGGGCTCCATTTAAACATGTCAATTTGACTTATCTGATTGTGAAATGCAACGGACAGGGGTTATGACAACATACAAAAAATATAATAATCCCCTGTATGGGAATAAATTTACAGCGTAAGACGACAGAGCGGATTGAGGAGGCGTTATCACTAATGGGAAAGTCCAGGGGAAAATACATATAATTATATGAATTAAAGTCTCCGGGGCTAAAGGAGAAAGCTGAATAATTTATAAATGTGTATATAATTAGAGGGTCCGAATGGTGCAATGCCTCAGTATTTACAGTAGTAGGAATGTCTCATTGTTTCTTTCTCTGAGACACATAGGTTAGAATTGCAGGTTACGGAGATGGAGAATGATATACCTGCTGAAATATTACTACAGATCAGTTACTTTGCTTCCAATTTTTTTGGTCTACACACATATATACGGTACGGTTCCAGTATTGGTCTACACACATATATACGGTATGGTTCCAGTCTTGGTCTACACACATATATACGGTATGGTTCCAGTCTTGGTCTACACACATATATACAGTATGGTTCCAGTATTCGGCTAAACAAATTATATTACGGTATCGGTTTCCAGTTTGGTCTACACACTATATACGGTACGGTTCCAGTTGGTCTACACACATATATACAGT